>APFE030273252.1:0-32270 GCA_000404065.3 Pinus taeda | reverse complement strand
TGTGGAACATCATAGTGTTGGGTGATCTAAGCTTTTCATGAGGTGAAGAAGGGCTTTCATGCTGGGAGGATGACGCTGGATCAGATCAATGGGTTGTAATCCTCTCTTCTACTCTTTCTATCAGTAAAGCTATTTGAATTTTCCTCCACATTATTGTATGTCTGAGTTGATATATGCATTTGTGTGGTCAATATATATTTGATCCTATATTTCTTATGATTGTAGATCTCTTTGCTTTGATGGTATTTTGATACTTTGACTCTACAGGTGTTCTTTGAATCGGGACAAACGAGGAAGGAGTGGCAAAGATCATCGTAGGTTGGGTGATTCCTCCTCTTTGAGACGATAAGTGCCAGTACGAACTTGTGATCCCACATACCATCGAGTATATATTGGGAGACCACAATAGGCTATATCCTTTATCCTTAGGAAGTTGTGTTTGCTGCCCTATCGATCGCAATGCATTGAACATAACATTCGGGAAGATTGACTGCTATACCGTAAAAAATATTCTGTAGTTCTGCAATTGGTTTGGTAATCCCTCTGTCTAGATTTCCAGAGTAGTCACTTTCGTTCCTTTTCAGACTCCTCAAAAGAAAAGGTCCATCTTAGCACTTGTCACTTCAGGCTCATTAAAAATTGAAGGTGACTAGAGTCATCTTTAGCTTTTTCTCGACTCTTAAAAATTGAAAAAGCAAATTGTGTCAAAGTGTCTAAAATTCATTTAATTCGGAAGCACATATTCCCCTTTTATTTTGAGTTGATCAAGTAATCCGCAATCGTGGAAGAAAGTCAATCAAAACCGTTCGTTCGTAGAGACTAACGAGTCAATCGTCTTTGACTCCAGAAACAAAACTATTCCAGGCCAAGCGAACTCGTTGAAGTAGGTCAAAGTCCCCTGGTTTGCTTGAAACTTTTGTTCCAACATCCTCGAAGACTCCAGTTACTCCAACCATTTCTGATATCCCTGCCTCTATAGAAGAAGTTCCGCAGTCACAAGAGGACAATAGAACTGATCCTAGTGTAATGGTAAACACTTCTATTTTTGAACCAGCTCCATCTAGGGCTGATTCAGAAGGTCTTAACCCTCCAGCATCTGTCGCTACAGAGTCTACACCTTCTTCGGCACCAGAAATATTTTACAGACTTGACGGTCTACCTCTCCCACCTGGATTGATTGCTATAGAAGAGATTGTGGAAGATCTTCCATCCAGTACTCCATTTCATTTTGGAACTCGGATCACCCTATATCCTTCTACGTTAGAAGTTAGTCTCCCCTCATTTCAAGTTCCTCTAGAATCTCTAGGAAATATTTTGGATAGACTTGATATGTCTGAACAATCATTGACATCTATGACTGTGTCATCTGACACAGTAGCGATAGAACCTCCTGTTGCTACTCCAACAATGTTCGCTAGTGTACCATCTGTCCCAACTAGCTCTCAACCGCTAGATGGAGTCCACCCAAGGACTGTTTCAACAGTATGGTCTATTCCCATTTGTTCATCTAGAATAATATTTGGAATCCCTTATGTTAAGTCTCAACAAATTGATCCTTCACAACAGTGTCAATTTGGGCAATCTAGTCTCCAGAGGCCAATCTTACCTTTGAACATTGGATTGCCACAATATGGGGGGCAATATGCCCTTTCATTGATCCCTTTGAGAGAACAAACATATGAGAGTTCACAACAGAATTCGGGTCAAGCTGGAATTACATCCAGTGGTTGGGTGCCAATACTGCCTCAATAACCAAGAGTTGTATACTCAATGCAACCGAGTCTACCTGTGTCAAATATCCCCACTACACCGGCTATTGTGATGGTGTCGCAAGTACAAGAATTGCCTGTTGTATGCCAACCTCAAGTTTCTCAGGTCGTAATACAACAGCCTCTTGTCTGCACGACAGAACCACAATCACCAATTAGTGGCTACTTAACTGGAGCGACCCAGGCTCAAACGGGTACTATTACCCCTCATCTTGGTCAGATAGCCAGTATTGGACAATAGCAAATGGCTTCACAACCATGGCTGGTACAATATCAACAACCACAATTCCAACAAGCTGAGCGAGGACCTAAGCAACAAATCTTTGTGGGTAATGGGCAGTTGTATATCCAAAACGGTCAACATCAATCATATGATAATGGTTATACCCATCAGCCTTACCAAAGTTATCAACATCAAATACATTATGCTGGTATGCAAAAACCCACTGCTCAGGCAATCCCATCTTATCCTGGGTATGCTTCCCCGAACCTGAATCAACAGTTGCCCTTCGTGGCGACTTTAGAGTTACCAGATCTAAATTAGCTAACAAACGATTCAATTGCTTATGCCCCTTGGTGGCCGATGATTCCTCATAAACTTTTGTCAGATATTCCCAAATTTAATGGAAATATGGGTGAATACTAGTCGAATCATCTGATGACCTTTCATCTATGGTGTTCGTCCAACACTCTCAATGATGGTTCAATTAGGCTTTGCCTTTTTCAGAGAACGTTAACTGGTCCGACAGTGAAATGGTACATCGAATTTCCTGGAGCTTCATTTGATAACTTCGGCGCCCTTGCCACAACCTTTTTAACCCATTTTCAGTTACCAATAAGGTATGAAACAGGAACGGAGCTTCTTACCAATTTCAACCAAATGACAGCCACTCACATATCTGATCATATTCATGAGTGGCGATGTCTTCGTAGAATGGTAAAAACATATGTTCATGATCAGTTGCTAGCTGAATGGTTTATTAAGTCATTGTTACCTTCTATTATAGAAGATGTGGCAAAGGGAAGGGTCGTCACTGAAGAGCAAGTCATTGCTCGAGCACAATATCTAGACTTGATCTATACTCAGTCTAGCACGCTCTACAACAAAATCCCTGATGCTCCTAGACCAGAGTTTTCCGTTCCTCCTCCTCCTAAATCAAACAAAGACTCTCATGCCAGTGATGGCGTGATAGGTATGACTAGCACGAAAACCACAAAGGCTACATCAAAGAAAGCCTGTACGATTTCTAGTCAAAATGCAAATGAGGAACTTCTCGCCTCAGAGCTTAATACTATGTCGACTGATAAAGGCAAAGAACCGAAGCAACCAAGAGGCAAGAAGAAAAATAAGGGAAAAAGAAGAAGCAAGATGATTCGTCTCTTGAAAAATCTTTTGCAAACCCTTTTGGGCAAAGGAAACCCCCTTCAGGGTGTCAGATATGCTATGAGGATCATTGGACGAGAGATTGTCCACATAAAGCTGAAATTAAGAAACTCTTTAAGAGTTCAAAAACCTCAGCGTTATTAACTGATCCATTTCCAAACCCGGGAACCAATCTAGTTGTTAGTGACAATGCTTCCCCATCCCAAGTGCTTAAGTTGTCCATTTCGAAACAACAAAATGATGCTTATATATCGACAAGGAATAAATATTACGGGAATCCACAGCTGTCGAACAACAAGGCTACTGATCAACCTAGTAGTTCGACAAAAACTTCGACCAAAGTTGTGCCACCCATCATTCCTGAGCTATCAATAAATCCACCAAAGGGAGTAGTACACAAATTGACATTTAATCCTCGTGCCAGAGCAGCACAAAATTATAATATAATAGAGGACCTAGCCCAATCGTCGTCTGCTATGTCGACACTTAAGGTACTGCAAAATTTCCCCTCTGAGAAGCAGGCTCTATTACTGCAATAGGTGGGATTGACCCAGCGGATTCCAATCTTGTGGCCTTTAGTCATAAAGGATATGAGCCTCAGTTACCAGCTCAACTCGCTTTCCTCATTCAAGTGAAAGCCCTCAACAAAACTGTTCATCGAACAATTATTAATGAAGGAGCATCTACATGTATTATGTCAATGAGTTGCTGGAAAAATTTAGGATCACCACCCTTGTTACAATCGTCAACGACGTTAAAAGCATTTGATGGATGGACATACACCCCATACGAGATTTTAAGTAACTTGCAAGTTGAACTGGGGGAAAAAAGTAGAAATTGATGTTGAAGTTATCGATGGAAACCTCAATTACAACATCCTACTGGGAAGGCCTTGGATTTATGCTATGGCTGTTGTTGTGTTGACATACTTCAGAAAGATTGCATTTCCTTTTCAAGGAGGAATTACGATCGTCGACCAACAAACCTTCCTCCCCAATAGTTCACAAGTTATTAGAAGCATTCCAATGATCCATCGAAGCTCTCAATCACTTCAAAATATCAGAGTAGGCCTACTAAAAGACCCTTCCTTAATGGGTACTTTCGTCCTACTACCTTCGAGTAATCTGCAGAAAGCGGCCATGGTGGAAAACTGCAATATGATATCTTATATATCTAAAAGATTCAGAATATTCCTGAACATTTTGTCAGCATGGATCATCGCCATTTTATAAATATTGTAGCAATCAATTTTCTTGGCCTGGAGGGAAAATCCAAATCAACGCTCATCAAGTGTTTGGATAGATAGGTCTAAGGAATATGGCACCTCTTCAGATCCTTGGTCGCATGTACATTCTACAAACGAAGGAATCATTCAACCAATGATGATAGGAGAGGCACCATGGGAATATTACCACCATCGTTCCCATCTTCTAGATTACTACGAAGATTATTCCAGCAACCTTAACCATCCTTCAGTTTTTTATTTTCTATCAAATACTGTAAATATGGTGGATTATGAGGATAGTTCTTTTACTGTTTCAACCTCATTAAAAATTGAAACAACTCCCTTTCCAAATCGAGTCTTTGATTACAATCTCGTAAAATCCAAGTCGAGTCTTTCCAAGATCTCGAAAGTGAACTTTCATTCCATCCACCTCATTGAAAGCAATGAAGCTTGGGGGGCATGCACCTCGATTTGCGTCACTATGCTAGGGGCATGCGAACTTATAACAAGCATAGTTTCTTGTTTCAAGCTTGTGTAAACATGAAACCGAATCTGAGCATATGTTGTTGCATGGTTCAAGCTCATTAAAAAATGAACTAGGCCATGAGCAGTTTTACTGCAGGGTTCAAGCTCGTTAAAAAATAAACCTAGCAATGAGCATCTGTTCCACCAGAGCTTAATCTCATTAAAAAATGATCCACCTTTGGTAAATAACTGTTGCGATCACATAATCATCAACCTTTGAGCCTTGGTCGTGTTCTTACCATCACCTCCGCTCTGGTTTTAGCCGATCATACGCCTCCATTTGATTGTTTACCCATTTTGAGGAACAGCTACGACGAGTGATTCTATTAGCCATCTTCTATACACTGCCATGATTGGAAAGTTCCAAACCTTACCTGGAACCAACTGCCACCCGAAAATATCACTCGTTCCTCAAAAAATGAGTATGCTTTAAGCTCTTTTCATCTAACTCGTAAAACATGAAAAGATTGTCGAGCAATTGGCCTCTCTAGCTCATTAAAATGATCGGAAGTGCTATCCCTTCTCTAGATTTTAATATTTTTAGACCTAAAGGATTATTACACAAAAAGATTGAGCACTTGTCTTGTTCGGCTCGTTAAAACTATAGAAAAGTCATCCCTTTCGTATTAACACATTTTCAGACTTAAGGGATTACATGACAAAAAAGGAATCCTGGAGTTTTCTTTCTGTTCCTTTTCAGACTCTCTAAAGTTGAAAAAGGACCGAGTTATATTTGTCGTTAAACTCGGTAAAATTAATAGCGACAAATTTGTCCATACAGACAAGAATGAGTGTCATTGTCACTAGGCTCGTCAAAACACAGCGACAGGTTTGCCCGAAAGGTAGATTACAGAAAAAGCATATGTTATCCTCCTCAAGCTTGACAAAAATAAAGAGGTACTGGTCAGCAATGACTGGGGAAAAATTGGGAAGAAAACTTGAAGAAACTTTATTGGTAGCAAGTCACTCTTGAACATGACACTTTCACTTGATCACCATGATTGAGTCAGGTTGGGTTATTCCATTCACCAGTCACGTTACCATTGGTCCACCATACCATCCATTTTTGGGTTTAACGCTACCAATCCATTTCAGTGTTTCCAATATGTTCAAGAGAAGTCGCTCATAGAATTCACCAACCCATCTTGTGTCTCATCCGCCACAATACCTTCACCCTTCATTCTTTCATGACCGCCACCCTGAACCCTGTATCATCAGATCATTTTCGCCTCCACAAAATCATTTGCTCCATTTCGTGTCGTAGATGTGGGATTCATTAATGCCCTCCTACGATGGGTCACTTATTGTCGACATCAGCTCATTATCCAAGAATTCGACCTAGGAATAACCCTTCAGTATTTTGAAGCTTGCATGCCTCAATGGCAATTTTCTCACTTCCGGCGACAGGTTTACATCAATGGCCTTCGACCGAAAGATTTTGCATGGTGTTCGACGCCAAGTCCCATTTTCACACCACGTGAATTGTAATGTCGTACCTTGAGGGTCATCATCATTATCGGTGATTCCTCTCATGCCTGTTAACAACTTACATCATTGGCTGGTAATCAGGCGATGTCTTTCCATGTTCGACGCCAGAACATCTTTTCGCACGGATCGACTTGTACTTTGGGCGAAGATTGAATGAGTTTTGAAGAACCTGGATCTAGTTTCATCCATTCGGGTTGCGATATATTCATGAAAATAAAGACATCAAATGTAGATCGTAGCTGCACAGATAATCATCCAAGCCAAAGGATGATGGCTCTACCAGAATCATCAGTCTGCCATACAGATAGTTGTCTATCTTATGTACATGAAAATAAATTTATAAAAGCTGAGCATGGCAATGCCCGCCTCAGCTACATCATGAAAATATTATGAAGATAATGTATTGTACTGTATCTTATTACAAGTCACCTTCCAATGTGAAAAAAACTTGGATCCTCATGATAAAGAATTTCACCCGTCATCAAAAAGATTTACGACCTCATGCTTTAGGGGGAAACTGTTATAGATATATTTGGGCACTGCAACCCCAATCACATATGTCCATAAACTAGGGGCTTCTAAGTCCCTAAAAGTGTTGTTTCATACCCTAAATGAGCAAGGTCAGCTGATTACATCATCTCCTAGAAGTCCTCCATGAAAAACTGCTTAGAACTGGTCGAAACTGGACCATACAGACTGCTCGGTGCTAAGGGCGCGATGCATTTTACCTGCCACATGCAAAACGTGTGATGCATACTAGAAATCCCTTCTGTAAGGTGCGATGAGCGAGAGTAGACAAATGGCAGAGACAGTTTTCAAGGTGGATGATCATGGAATCTTCCAGAAACTCCCCTTGTGACACTTGCCTCTCTGAATTCGCCTAGGGATGAGTAAGAGATCATGAAATCTCCAAGTGGAATTGAGAACTATTAGAGAGAGGCACTAATCAAAATCCCAGAAGTTGACTCACCCACCTGAAAAAATCTATATATGGATCCCTCATCCCAGAGATCTAGAGTCTGGAATCTTGTATTTTGTAAGGAAGTGTTGTTGGTTTCTTTGTGGAACATCATAATGTTGGGTGATCTAGCTTTTCATGAGGTGAAGAAGGGCTTTCATGTTGGGAGTGTTATAAATATATTTGGGAACTGCAACACCAATCGCATATGTCCATAAACCAAGGTCTTCTAAGTCCCTAAAAGTGTTGTTTCATACCCTAAAGGAGCAAAGTCAGCTGATTACATCATCTCCTAGAAGTTCTCCATGAAAAACTGCTCAGAACTGGTCAAAACTGAACCATCTCACCTGCTCCATGGTCAAAGTGCGATGCATCTCACCTAATGCACACGGGGGGTGCGATGCATACTGAAAAGCCCTTCTATGGGGTGCAATGGGTGAGAGTAGACAAATGGAAGAGACAATTTGCAAGGTGGATGATCATGGAATCTTCCAGAAACTTCTCCTGTGACACTTGCCTCTCTGAATTCACCCAGGGACGAGTAAGAGATCATGAAATATCCAAGTGGAATTGAGAACTATCAAAGAAATGACACTAATCAAAATCCCAGAAGCTGACTCACCCACCTGAAAGCATCTATATATGGACCCCTCATCCCAGAGATCCAGAGGCTGGAATCTTGTATTTTGTAAGGAAGTGTTGTTGGGTTCTTTGTGGAACATCATAGTGTTGGGTGATCTAAGCTTTTCATGAGGTGAAGAAGGGCTTTCATGCTGGGAGGATGACACTGGGTCAGATCAATGGGTTGTAATCCTCTCTTCTACTCTTTCTATCAATAAAGCTATTTGAGTTTTCCTCCACATTCTTGTATGTCTGAGTTGATATATGCATTTGTGTGGTCAATATATATCTGATCCTATATTGCTTATGATTGTAGATCTCTTTGCTTTGATGGTATTATGCTTCTTTGACTCTACAAGTGTTCTTTGAATCGGGACAAATGAGGAAGGAGCGGCAAAGATCTATCAAAGGGGGAGAGGAAACAGGTAACGAGCCAAGCGAAACTGAGGTTGGTACTCTCTGCTTCTCTCTCGTCTACTTCTGATAAAGGAAAACATAAGTAACTTTAGTTTGTTTGTTTCTAAGATAGCTACCCGTCTTAGTGGGACTAGCAGCTCTAAATGGACACTAGATTTCCCGATAACACTATCTAATTGACCCAACCTATCATTGCACAATGTATAGTGTTTAGTTCATATCTGCCTTGTTGCCATGTATCCCATGCAACTTCTGAACCATTCTTCGAGCTTTGAATACTCCTCTAGCTGATGGATCCTCCTGTAATAGGATTTATGTAATCTTCCCTTTTTCCTGTTGTTAGTGTGCACATCTGGTCTACCATTCCTGGCTCATCCCTGTCATCTACAAGTTCTGTGAGCCTGGGTCCTTGATAATGGTCAAAGGGTTGGATCAGTCTCATTCCTTCTTCTTCGAAAATCATCTATTCTTTCTTTAGGTTGATGACAACATAATTTCCATAGGCCTAGTCGATCCCAAGAGTGTTGGGTATGGGTATTTATGTCCCATTATGTCGATCACTTCAAATTTAGTGTGTGGCTTCACCTCTGCTACATCTACTTCTATGCTTTATAGCCTTCCAATGGGTAGGATACAGTACCGATTTGCCATTCTTGGTTGAATCGGAGAGTATTTCAATTGCGGCTTCCCCATTTCCTCCCATGTTTTCCTAGGCATGATGTTTACATCCAATCCCAGGTCTAGCATCATATCCCTGATTTGAAATCTTGCAACCTAAGCATTAATTCAAAATTCCTTTTTGCTTCTCTTCTTGTTCCGCCGCACTCTTCTAGCATGCCTTTCTGGTAGGTTGGCAGATGATTGTTCCGCTTCCCCTTCCTTCACTAATAATCTTTCCTTCAAACTTTTCCACAACTCCTTTACCATGTATTCATCTTCGACGACTTATAGGAATAGTTTAAACCACTCTTCAATCAATTGATTACTATTGAGCATGTGGCCATTCTGTATCTGATCTTCCTTCATCTCGGTCATCTCCTTGAATAGCTTAGTCGATTCATGATAATATTTTTTTTGTCACTCAGGTTGATATGATTTCTTTGGGGATGTTTCCTTAATGATCAAGGGTGGGTCCACCATACTACGATCCTCCCCCATCTTCTTTTCCCCTATTGTAACTATTTTGATATTGGTTGTGGGAAGACCATCGTTGGTATGAGATTCGGCATTAACCAGGTTAGCCCCCATTTGTCTGGTCCTTTCTTCCCACTTTGCAATGAGTTTTGGGCAATCCTCCATGGCATGAGTATTAATTTTGCATTGTGAACACCATGATCTCCTAGGGAGCAGGCATTCCTTGGCAACATGTCCCTCTTGGTCATAGTTATAACACCTTACGGGGTCTCTTCCTCCTATTCTTCCTCCTCTCCCATTTCCTCCTCTTCCTCGCCGGTTGGACTCATTAATTTTGAATGTCGACCTGTCCAACCGTTCTGCTAGACCATCCAGTGCTCGGCACTAGTTGGTGTGATGTGTTGTGGATGCACAAAACTACAGTAGTTGTTATTAGGGACATTAGGGTACTTCTGCAGCATCGGGCACATCCATGGTATATGTCCATACATTCTACAGATCTTACAATATTCATATTTGTTTTGTCCAAGAAAAACTCCTTGTTCTCCTACTACCACAACTTCTGCGGTGGGGTCCCCAATGATCCCGCAACCCCCCTAGGTGTTTAGTTCCCAGTAACCTTGGGCATTCTGTCATGACATGCTCTTCTACCATGTAGTTTGTGCACCATACATTGGGTCTGTCTAGCTGCACTGGTTGAAGATCGTTCAATTTATTCGTTAAAGTTGTGATTTGATTCTAAAGGCCCACATTTGATAGATCCTAGAAACTTGTCCCTCCTCGATATTCATGCGAATATCAAGCTATGACCTCTATGTGTGACACTTTCTCCAAAGCATCTTGGAGAGTCCCAATCTTTTGTTGCGTCAGTTGGGTTGTGGTGAGGGGCAAGAGTGCCTTGATGAACCAGTCTCGCTAGTGATTCGGGTCTAGAGTGTAACTCAGCTTAGCAATGGAATCCTTAAACCTTTGCATGAGTTCCCAAGTAGTTTCACCCTCCCTCTACTTGATTTCCCACAACTTCGATAACCCTTGTTGGTTAGTATGAGGTATTTTGAGTTCCTTTATGAATCCTCTCTTGATATCATCTATCATGGGATTTTGGTTTTCTTCCTCCCATTTTATAAACCAACGTAGAGCTCTCTCCCTCAGCATTGTTTGAACTCAATTATTTTGACGTTGTCTGGAGTCTGTCGTGCTCTCCAAATAGCTTCACAAAGATACCAGTGTTGTTCCACGTCTTTGTTTCCCCTCCCCAAAAACTTTGGATATCTGGTAAAATATCTCACCATGCTTACTTGGGTACGCAGTAATAACGCGAACCCCTTGTTCCCGGGCTGTTTTGATCCTTGCACTCCTAATATACTAATACCACTGGTTCCTTTGTTATTTCCTATGTTAAAACTGACCTTATATTTCTCACACACGTTGTGTACCCATATTTCCTTGGCTAATTTAATAACAAATTTCTCTGGATTATATTAAGGTACCACGGAAAGGTCGGGAGGAATACTACCTGTACCTTGGGGGTATTGTTGATGACTCCTAGTGGATGCTTCTCCTTCAGCAAATAATCTTCTCATGACACTGCCATGTCCTCTTCACTTTCCTCTTTGTAACTACTCAAGATTTATTCATGCACTATCCTTCCCACAACCTGTAAGGAAGAATCCTCTTCATCTTCCTGGCTCCTATTTTTCCAGTTGCCAATCTTGGGGTTTCCTTGACACTACACCTACTTGGTGGGGTCCCATATTTCTCTTCTTCAGAGTCTGAACAACTCTCACTTGCCACTTGTCAGCTAACAATGCTCTCCTATGTGCCCTAACGTGTCTAGCTTTCAGCAACCCTTCTACATCCATTCCTTTAACAACATCCATATTCCCCAACTAGTAGCATTCTCCCCTTGGGTCCTTCCCCTGGTACTGGGGTTTTACGTTACCATCCCCATGGTAGTGAGGGAAGTATTCCTTCTTCTACCATGAACATTTTAATCCACAACGACACTCCCCTCATCAACCTTCCTCTTAATCTGGACATGAACACTGCATCTGCCTTCGAGAAAGAGTGATAATTTTCGACGGAAAACTCAACTATATACCCTTCCACTGTAGTCTTTACCCAAAAATTGACTGCTCTAGTCAGATTGTTTTCTAACTATTGGAGTGATATGAGACCAGAGGAAGTCGAATTGTAGCGAGCTAGCATCGGCCCCCTTACCGATTCTACACTTTCAGTCTTTTTAACCAATTATATAAGTATTCTCGGAACTTGCACTAGAAGATCTCATACTGGTCATTAACACCCTTAGCATATGACATTTCTTCACTAAATTTGTTGATTGGTTGATTCCTTTGGATAGCTTGCTCTGCTATAAATTTATTTATTTTGTGATCCCGCCAATCCCTAATCTCTTTCTTGAATATCCTCGACACCATGTTGCGACCCAGTTCTTGTAGCTTCTGGTCCCAGCAACGGAACCATTTGTTGGCACAAAAGATTCATCAGGGGAGAATACCTTGGGTTCAAGCATGAAGAGCTAACAATGGATCATTGTAGTCTAGGACAACGTCAAAATTTTCACCTTACCTAAGGGGTAAGGAGTCTCACCTGAGGCTTGTCGTGACTAGAACTAAGAAGGATTTGTCATGGAATCAAGGATGCATCAACTAATAATATATAAATAGCATCACATACATAATCAAGATAACAACATACCATCCAATACTAAGAAACTACTACATGTAGGAATCTTACAATTAAATGGGTCAACGCATCATAAACAACCACATGCATCATGCTAAGAAACCAGTCCTGACTTTACTTCATATTAGTTCAATAGAAGACTATTACATAACATATCGACATTCGCCACAGGTGATTACAAGGAATACCCATTTACATATTCATAGGCTCTTTCTTTAACTCTGGGGTCCTACTCGGCCATATCCCTGCATTCTGGTTTCATCCTACCACAACCAACTATCCCGTCCACAACACCAACAACAACCAACCAATATCCCTTATGGGTCTCTCCTTTTGTATTTTCCCTACTGCCTAGACTGTCAGTTCCCGCTCGGTTGTTCTTTCTCTTGGCTTCCACTCCTCCTTCTTGTCTTCTCGGCTACCTTTGTCTTCTACTGACACTTTGCCAAACCACCCCGCAACTGCTTGTTCTTACTTTCCTCTCCAGCTGTCCTCCCTGCAACCTAACCCTTGTTTCTACCACACTTTTCCTCCTCATTCCATGGCAAGCCAAAATAATCAAAATCTTTTCAAAATAAAAATGAAGGCCCCATCATGAAGGACTTGAAGAAGAAATCATCTCTCTCAATTCCGATCTTGAAAATTCAAGCAAATGATATGAGGAAATTCTTCAAGTATTTGAAGAACAAGAAAACGAGCTTAATAAGGAAATAATTGAGTTGAGAACTCAATTAGAAAATAATAAAGGTGAAAAATAGGTTGAGATAAGTATTCTAGAAGGTAAGCTAGCAGAAAAGGATAAACACTTGAGATTTCAAGATAGTACTAAGATTTTGGATAACATTCTTAGTACTCAAAGTTCTCCTTCCATTAAATCTGGTCTTAGTTTTCATGAAACTATAAAAGGAGAATCTAGTTCAAAGGCTTGTACAAGGATCCTGCAAGATGACAATATGAAATATGAAATTCTTGTTAAAGAGTTAAGAAGTCAACCATATCAATATTCAAGGAAGATGAGTTTTCGAAAGGAATCATTTTCTCCCAATAACAGAAACGTAATCTATTCTCTCCTTTGAACAATAATGTTGAAGGTTTTATATGTCAGAATTATGGACAAGCTGTAGCCAATTGTAGAATCAGATTGTTTCAATCTCAAGAAAATAACCATTTCATAGGAAGGTCATCATCTCCTAGGTACTCGGGTTTCTTTAAGGGATTATTTGGTCACAAAGCTATTGGGTGCAATAGAAGGAATGTGAAACAGGTATATTATGATTCCATAGTTCCATTTTCTAGTAATATAAAGTGTTATTTTTGTAAAACAATTGGGCATGTAGCAAAATAATGTCGGAATAAATCAATGGATCTTCACAGACAATGTGGAAAACAACCATATAAGAGCATTGTTACCAAAAGACTCGCGAAAGTTGGATCCACCAACATTTTTCATATTAAGAAAAAGGACGAAGAACAAAAAAGGTGTGGTCTTTCTCTTTTCTCACTTGAAGATGAAGATACCTGGTATATAGATAGCAGATGATCTCATCGGATGACTGGAGATAAGAACAAGTTTGACTCTCTCAAGAAAAACAAATGTCGTCAGGTGATTCTTGGAAATAGTGCTCCATAAAAGTTATGGGAAAAGGTAGAATCAAATTTGAGAAGTATGCAAAAGAAGTTGATGCATTATTAGTTCAATGGGATAAATCAAAATATTCTAAGTGTAGGTCAAATTGCTAACAAAGGAAGTATAATTTTATTTACATAAAATAAATGCAAAGTTATAGATGAAGAAACTAGAAAAGTTATAGCAAGAGGATACATAAATCTAGACAAATTACATGTGCTAGTAGAGAAGAATTTAGGCAGAAATAAGATGTATAGTTCCTCTTCTTCTTCAGATTTAGAATAAAAATAAGATAGTTCCCACTACAGTCTATTTTTTTTAAATCACACTTCTATCAGTGATTGCAGAAGTGATGTGAGGTATATGATCTCAAGAAGAGCAGGTGATGATTATCAGGTCCTCTCACGGGGAGTTATGCATGAATATCTTGGTGATGGTTCTCTATTTTGTTTTGATATTCATTTGGCTATGCTTACACTGATAACATTGCATTGATGAAGTAGCAATGAATATGAATAGGTATAGTATCTTCAAGGGTAGTTTTTGTTATGCAAAGTTCAACATTTTACTTTTCGTGTGTGAATCACATGACAGACAATTGCATGTATACGCAAGTTTTGATCTATACAGTCACGTATGTTTCTCTAAGATAAAGAAACAATGGGACAGACTTAGGGGGAGTTTCTAATATGCTTCAATAAGATATTATTGGCTTTCTGATTATGATATTGACTTGTTTCGGTCTGTTAATGATGGTCAATGATATATGTTGGGTTAATTTATTGACTAAATTAACACAAGTATTTTATTACCATTCCGAGTTTGTAGAACTTAGAAACATGTCCAAAGTCCATGGATTCCAATGGTAGTCAATTTTAGAAGATGAATTAGAAAGATAAAAATAAATGCATATTACAAATATAAACTCTAATCAATTAATTTCTAATTCACTTAAATAATATGTGGGATGAGGCTCCTAACTTAGGAGAACTTGGTTGTCCTTCCCTACAATACTATTTCTATGAAGAGAAATCCAAAAGAACTAATTAACATTTTTTTATGATGTGGAAGATGTAAAAGAAAAGGCTCGTAACTAAGGAGGACCAGATTGTCCTTCGTCACAATTCTTTGCTTCAAGCTAGAAATGCAAAAATAACTTCGAATAAGAAAAGGAGAATGAAATTCAGTTTTAGTTCAAGATCAAATAGAAGGGGATATTAACTTAAATTCTTATGTCTCCCTTCATATGTAGATTAGAATTAAACCAATATCCATTCAACAACCATCACACATCTAAATACATTTGAAACAAGAATTAATTTATGAAAACTATGAAAATTTAACCAAGAAGTGCACTTAGCTTTGTGAGGGGGGCCTCCACCCTTGCCTTGCACACTTAAAGATTTCTTAGCTATAGAAACTTCAGTAAATCAACCAAGCATGAACATAAAATTGAAATGAAACAGGTTCTTCAATTAACTTTCAGTCTTCAAAGAGTCTCAAAATAAGATTACATAAATTCTACATGCTTAAGTCTTCTACAATCTTCGCTTAAATAGAGAAATAATAAACAAACTCGACTAAAAAGTATCTAACAACCTTATCTATCCTAATCCCAGCTATCCTGGTTGAATCCACCGATTCAGTTACACAAATTTTGGAAAAGTCCCAAAAATCACTAATTTTGGCCTATTTCCTAGGGATTTCCTGAATGACTGGTCCTATTTGACCAGCTTTGACCAGGCATGTTTAAGATCAATTTGACCAAACCAATAGTAATTCATTCAATCTTAGTTCCCAGGCTTTCTATAAATGTGCTCATCTCATGCCCAGGTGTCCTGCAAGTATGATTTCAATGGAACCATTATAGGAATTTCTGATCCTGTCCAAAAATGCAATTAATCTCCAATTTTTGCAAAAATATCTAAAAATTGAAAAACATAATTTATTTGCCTAAATATGCATAATAAGGTCAAAATAGGTCATATGTGGAAGGTATAAAGTGGAAAAGGATGTAAATTAGGTGGATTTTAATAAGATTTTTTTTTATCAAAAACGAGGGCCAACATCTCCCCCTTGCTTACTCTCAAGCATGTCCTCATGCTTGCCTCTGTCTCCTTGACCTTCTCCTTCTATATGATGATTGTCCTTCTGATGTACCTGTGACTCGAGCTCCTGATGAAGCTTCCCGTTGAGCTACCTGTAAAAGGATATCTATGCCTTCATGTATTTTTTCTTCTTCCTTGTAGATGGCATTCTTTACTTTTTCTCCTTCCTTTTCTCTATTTTTCTAACAAGAACTTCCATCCTTTCTCTTTAAAGTGATGCTCTTTGTAGTATTCTTCACCTATCAGTGGAAAAATTTTTGCTTGGGTTATCTATTCCAGAGTGATGGGAACAAAAACTTTGAACTAGAATGTTGATTTGAACCATTGATACCCTAGGAGAAATTTCTGAATTGAAATGTCAAATTCTAGACTGATATGCAAATTTTTGGTCACTGAAAATAAGGAAAAATTCCTGAACTTGTAATGCCAAATTTCTGAGCTGGGACACTACCTCTGTTTTTGCTACTTGTGGAGAGAGGGTGTTGTTTTAATGCTTTGAAAACACCTTTCTAGAAAATACCCCGATTCTTCAATACCTTAGAGTTTTTTTTTTTTTAATAATCTTCCTCAAAAATAATTTTTTTAATAATATTTATCATAAATAAATTTATGGAAAAATACCTCAGAAAATAATCTTTTGGTCACTACCCTTCTCAGAAATCGAATCTTGGAAATGTAAATCAATATACAGATATTTTATCTTTGGGCAATTCGATTTATTTTTTCCTCAAGATTGAACTTGTTATTAGTAAGCCAAACTATATATCAGTTTCAAATAATACAAAATACATAGCATCAAAGCAAAGAGAAGACCTCATAGTTTTTTCCCTCATGAAATAATTTCGATCTTCACAACCAGCCCAACAAATGACTCAAATACAATTACATTTTATTTTAATTTTCCTTTTTGTCACTGCTTGGTGAACTCGATTTCTCATGATTACTAGATAAATCACCATGGGGAATGGACTATCAATTCCTCTAGGAGCTTTACTTAGAAATTTTACTCCACTAAGAGCACAAAAAATGTGACTAAAAACATAGGCAACAGATAAAAATATTCATGTGCCACACCCGCTTTGTAGACAGACCACAAAATGAACAAAGGTCCAAAATAACTAAAAGTTGTAGGCCCAAGAACACAAGCAATAGCTCCAGCAAGACATATAGCTTCCAATAGTTAAACCCAGTTCAAAAGTTGTCTTGTTTGGCCCTTTATCTTTTATGCTTGTCATAATGTCGTCTAGCAATGATTCAAAACCAAACAGAATGAGAAGCATATAAAATTGGGAAGCTCGGTGTCTCCATCCCCAAAAGGCCCATGTTGTTGGTTGCTATTCTCAGGAATCTCGTCTTCTTTAGAGGATATTTTCCTTGCCTTCTTCACAAAATAATTGAAAACAACAATAATTATTCGGATATGTAACAATCAATTGATTAAATGTAAACATGAAAGACCTCTCTGTTCTTCAGCTATTCTACTATAAGATGAATGATTTATTTTTTCAAAATGAATTCTTCTTATACAAAGATCATAAAAACATTTTAACAAATGTTTTTATTTCTCTCCAATCCCTATGTTTGATCTCTGTTTTGATCATTCTTTGTTTTGAAGAAAAAAAGGTTCTCTGTATCCTAAAAAAATCACTGTAAAATCATTCATGAATTCATGTTTTGTTTTGTTCTCTTCGAAAATCCTTCACTGTGCATCATATTTTTCATAAAAATGTGCTCATGGTGCATGGAAATCATGTTACTGTGTATAAAATATACCCACTGTTTCATGCATGGAGAGATTTCGAATTTAATGAATAATCGAATCTACATGGAGAAATTTTGAATTCTAATGAGGATACCTGATTTATGAGTGATCTTGTGTTGACTTGAGTTAATATTGTGTTGACACAACAAAGGTGCAATTAAGACTCATGTTGAATCGTTGCCAAGGATTTTTTCTTCTCACAGGTGGTGGAATTGTTTGAATGGACGCGCAGTTTAGACTTGGAGGTGGCAACGTTTTCTACTAATGACAGGGACCCGGTTTGTGTCACCTCTTTAAAACAATTATGAGTTCATTTATCCTCTAAATTCATTCAATAACTTAGCAAAATCTGGAATTGATCTTTACCTGATTCTCCTGTGCAATCCGTGGGATTCAACTTAGCATTAAATCTTATGTATAACTGCCTTATGTCTCCACAACTTCTTGCTTTTATTTCTACTTTGGCTTGTTTAGGTCTGGCTTTTTCTTCTTAGCATTTCTATTTGCTCTTTTTTCATATGGCTCCGGCTTCTTTTCACACGGTGTACAGGCTTGTCAAATCACCGTATCATATCATTCATGGCAGCCTTCATTAGTTCATATGCATGCCTTCATTATTTTGTATGCCCACCTTTCCATTTGTTTTGATTTCGTTCCTTTGCATATATCGTAGGCATATATCATTTGTTTTATAATCATGTATTTTTTATATGGTGCTCCTTATGTCATACAATATGGTTTTTCATTTCATTTTATTGCTCTAATTTGTTTTTAAAAATGACCATAGGATAAGTCATTTTTAAAAATCAAATTAGTATTATTATGATATTAACCTCTGTATAGTGTATATAGGTCAACCACATTTTTTTGAAGGGGAGAAACATTGAGTCCTTTATTTATGATAACAAATGTTTATAAAATGTTTAGGATTAATGTAATGGTATATGGAATGATGAATAGGAATGGGGTTAATGTAGGAAAGGATAATGGATAGGAATTTTGTAGGGATTATAATGAGTGAAATATGATTATGATGGACAGGATAATGAGTATAGGTATGGTAGGGTAATGAATAAAATGAGTGTAGGTATGGATATAAATTTATATCATTATGATGAAGTTTATATGATGTCAACGTATAATGACAAGATGCATATCCAAGCTAAATTAGTTTTAAACAATTTCTAGATAATTCTTTAAAAATCGAAATTTTAAGAGAAATTGTTTTACTTACTATACTTTCCCTTTTGCAACATAGCTTGATATTCACATTGATTTGATGATGACTTTTACTAGTTCATCCAAATTTAGCTCATGATGATGGTTCTTCAAAGATACATTCAGATGGAATATAGACAATTATAACTTTTGTTTTGAACCTTTTTGATATTATGTTATTTCATATTCTTTCTTGGCATTTGCTATTGATTCATGTTCCTTGAATGTTGATGTTGTTTAGGTCCCTTTTACGATTTGTAAATGATGTTTCAGGTCCCTCCTAACATGTAATTTAGGTCCCTTCTGCAATATAACTACTCAAACTATTTGCATAGTTTTATTAGGAACTTTCCTCTTGCTTATGTTAAGACTTTTCCTCAAGCCTTGCATTTCTTGGAGGATTATTTATGCAAAATAGAGTATTGAAAAAGGTAAAATAAATTGGGGAATTCATATTGGCCAAATTACTTCGTTTTCTGATATGAATTCGAGTTTGTGTTGTGCTAGTTTCCTGGATTTTCACAATCAAACTCCTTTATTATTTTTTATCTTTTTCTATTTTTTTAATCCTTTTCTTTTCTAGATGGAGGTGGGGTGTAATGGAGTAGGGAAGTACGAAAATACTATGAAAATAGGTTAGGTTGAAGTCATTATCTAGTAGTAAATGGATAGATAATAAGTTTGGACTTCAACATGCATGATCGCGGAGCTTAACATACAATATGGATGATGGATGAAATCATGAACAATATGGCTTATGAAAGTCTTCTTTGGCAATGGATGTGAATTTTCATGGTATAAAAATTGACTTCTTCTTCTGATGATTCTCTTCATGCCTTTTTCCTCTATCTCGATTCATGTTGTAGGGTTTGTTGGTGTTGTTGGTCAACAACTAAGAGCAAGCTTCACAAAATTGAGTTTCATTGGATGAACTCAATATTAGGTGAAATCTTACTTCATTTTCACTTGAATACTTTCATTTCATATTCGTAGATATTAATTTTTAAAGATTGATTTTGAATATCCTTCATCTATCAAATTGACCTCTCAAATCTTCCGAGGACCTGCAAAAACATAACACTTGGTTGCAATACAATATTAGCTGATGGAGGAAGAGAGGTGTAAAGTCTCTCTTATTCCCAGAAATGTGTATAATAATTACAAGCAATTCTTAAAAACAAGTCCAAAGATGATATTCAAAGAAATTGTATTTGTTTACCCCTTGAGGAATGGTGGGCTGCCTACACCTCCTAGCGGTATTGCATTCACAAAATATTTGTTTTATGTCCAATTAGAGTGATTCCAAAGCCAATTTAAATTGAATTAATATAGATACTCCCATTATAAACGGATTTTCAAAATGATTTGAAATGATATGCTAAAAATGATAAAGAGTACCATGTTTGATAGAGCTGCTTGTGAATTGTTTACTAGACCAATAGTCACTATTTGAAGTGTAACTTGTTCGTTAAAGATCGGATCGATGTGATTCCACTTGGAGATTAAAGTAGATTCATTTTTTATTTTTCCTGTAGAATAAGGTTTTAAAAATTCTTAGTCTTGATGTCACAAAATTGGTGATGAACTTCCCCATGAAGCAGAGTTTTACTATGCTAATTTGAAGACATGTAGTCATTAAATGTGGCATATATTTTTCATTTGACCTCCAAATGGGATAATTCAAATTGCATACAAATCCAGACTTGAATATATATATCCCATATAAATGAGAATAATTTGGTATGTTAAATATGCCAATGAACAATTAAGACCTAGAATTGTCACCATGCAGAGTTTCAAGAAGCAGTTAATATTTTAAGAATAACTTTTTCATGTGATACTCGATTGAGGTCATTCAAATTGCTTTGGAAACTATATTCTAAGGGCTATCTTCCCTATGAATATCAAATAAAACATTTTCCAGTAGACACCTCAAATCAAGGATATACTAACTCTTTCCTCAACATTTCACTTGAGACCTAGTTTTGATTTTGATCACATTTTTATTTTTAATATAAATTGAAAATTTCAAAATGGATTCGAAAACTAGATTTCAAGAGATATTTAAAAAAAAAAATGATTTAAAAATGATCCTATATGGCTACCCAAAATAGGATTGTTCTTACTGCATTTTTGCATGTAATCCTTTCAAATGAGTATTGAACAATGATGTGAAATTTTATTCATAAGAATTTAAACTAAAAGTCTTATTGTGAATTTAGATGTTGACCACTGAGTTTCAATGACCCATAGCAGTACACCCCCTTTTTTCACAAAAGGGATAGCGCCTGATCGATGTGCTCCTGCCATCCAACTATCATCATCAACATGAGGATCATGTTATAATGTAAACCCATTCTGCATGTGTATAATGTAAATAATCTCAGCAGATCCGTGTTGTGTATGTAATCACCTAGGTAAACCTACTTTGTTGGTGACGTTCTACATTCCAGGAGGTTTTTTGTCTCACCGATCCATTCTCGGATGGTGTGCAGAGTTTTCCTTCATCCTTACCACAAATCCGAAGTGGATTTTGTCACTTGGACCTTAGGGGAGTCCTAGTGTTATAGATCGATTCTTTGTAAAAGTGATTTGGGAATAATCCTAACTATTTGGTTAGGTTATTTTATTACAAATTGCTTAGTCTGATGGATTATATGTGTTGTAGAAATTGGTAGTTTGTGACGGTCTATTTCAAATGGGTTTTCCCCCTTGAAATGTAAAAAATGTAAAAATTATGATGTTAAGTGTCTTGAGAGTTAGACAAATAATTTATACCCTCATAGGTTAATTAATTAAATTTTTTGTCCAAAAATAAATAAAATCCTAAGCCATAAATTTAATTAATTATAGGTCCTAGGTAATTTTTTTTCCAAAAATCAAAATTTGTGGATCCTTTAAAAATTAAATTTTAAAGAGGTTTAGGGAGTAAGGTTAATTGGTTATTTTGGTAAATTTTAAGCCTTTGGTCCCTGGGGTTAAGTCAAAGTCAAAAGTTTGAGGAAATTAATTCAAAATTTTAATTTTTGAATTAATTAAAATGCATTTAATTGAAAAATTCGAAATTTCCTCAATAATTTAAACTTTTGACTGACGAGATTAAAAGAAATTTTGATCCTCATCAACGATCGAGATTGCTTTGACGAGCCTCACTCAAAGTAGTCGTTGGAAGATTTATCTTTAAATAGGGGGTCATTTGTCAGTTGAGATCATCTGATCTCTGGATCATCTACTAAGCTCTCAAGCTCTCTTGTATACCTTTTTGAATTAATGCAAAAGTCTTTGGGGTTTCAACGTGTTGTAGTGTTCCTCTTCATAAATTTATGGTAACATTGTTTTATCTTCTACTTAATATTATATGAAAACTATCAATCAATAGATCTCTTAGAATAATTTGAATACAGGTATCTTCTTCAGTGTGTTGGATCTAGGGTAAAATTTTTAATTTTGATTGAAATAGCAGGTATCTCTATTTCTTCAAAATTTTATTATTGTTCTATTTCTCTACTTGATTTGATGGTGGATCTAGTGTTTGCAGAAGACCTCTCAGGTTCTCATTGAGCATTTGGGATAGTCCTTAGTTGGATCGGACAACTCTCAACACATATTTTGTAAAGAGCCTACTTCATATAAGCCTCAGGATTTATCTAACGATCATTTTTTTCTTTTTCTTTTTTTTCCCTTTTTTTTCTACAAGGTGTGGGCTAGTACCTCTCTAAAATTTCAAAGTCTTTTAAATATTTTGTGGAAATTTTGATAGCTCTGGCTAAGAGCCTTATATTATTAGATCTGGGAGCGGAGTTGCACTCATACTCCCCAGATCTGTAAATTATTTGTATAGATCTGTATTTTACTTGTATAGATCTATTATTTACTTGTGTAGATCTAAAATTTTTGTAACATAATTTTGAGTTTTAACGCTTGGGTTTTTGAGATTTTCTCTATTTTTGTACATATTGGGTATTGGGTTTTTCTCTTTTTACTTGTGCAAAAATAGATCTGAGAAATCAGCGAAGAAAATCTTCAGATCTGTGCCAGATCTAGACCATGGAGGGCAAGACCTGGACTCAAAGATTGTTTGTAGGAATAGATCTGAGAAATCAACTAAGTAAATCTTCAGATATGAGCCATATCTAAACCTTAAAGGGAAAGATCTAGGCTCAAAGATTTTTTACAAGAATAGATTTGAGAGATCAACTAAGTAAATCTTCATATCTAAGATTTTTCAAGCAGATTCTGGGGTTTTTAGACAGATCTAGGCCCTCGAGGGCAATATCTTATTCCAAATCTTTTTACAAGGCCAGCCATTAAAGATTTTGCAATAAATTTGAAGATATGAAGCAAAATAATTTTTTTCAGAACAAGGGTTTCAGGGTTTGGGGCTCCTAAGCCTAGATCTACCTTCTCCTAGCCCAACACTAGTTCTATTGGGCCTAGTGCTAGCTCTCATTGGCCCTATATCCCCTTGCTCCATTTCTGATTTGAATATTTGATTTTCTGAAGCTAATCATTGGTGGGTTTTTGCAGAAAATTTGGTAAAAAATTGTGTTTCAGATATTGAAATTTTTTTGGCAACTTGGGCAAGTGATCTTCAAGGCCTAGAGCCTAAGGGTTTGATCTCTAAACCATCTTTTTCCTCACTGTTTGCTACAGCAGTCATATACCTTTCTAATAGTGATGAAAACCACATCTAAGTGGTTTGAAATTAACTAAAAAATTGTTAAATACATTAATAATTCATTTATGTTTGATGTGTATCAAGAATTTGGCCTAGATCTACATTTTGGGTCTCTGTTATCTCTGAATAATTCTGTCTCTGAAGTCTGAAATATAACAGTGGAAAAGTTTCGTGTGGGTTATCCTAAAATCAGTTCCTAGGTTGTCTAATACATTAAGGAATTAATTTCTTGAGTTGGGCATTCATCATTAGACTTATTTCATGTTTTAATTGATGGCTATAATAATTATATCAAATCTGATATAAGTCTGGAAATCACATCATAACAAGCTGAAAATTTTTGATAAGTCACGTGGGCAAGTTTGGATAAATTTCGGTAAATTTTTGGAATGAATATCATTGATAGCTTACTGTTTTCATTGTCATATTGTTGTTGTCATAAAGTTTTTCTTATTGCTGTCCTAAAAATTAATTTTTGAAAATTAAGTACTCTGTCATGGAATTGTGATAAAATGCATATCCTTTATTTCATAAACTGAGTATTTTTCTGAGCATCAGTTGACATTGATATCAAATTGCAAAGTTGTTTTGGTTCTCTTTGAGCTAAATTGTATCAATAAGATTCGAAATAAGTTGGTGTTTTAACTATAGTATCTTCAAGAGTTTATTTTCTAAGTCTTCATCTAAATAAAGGCGAGAATTTCATTTGGGTAACTGAGGGCTTTTGCAGCGTAAGTGTTTTCCCATTCTCGAGTATAACTTCATCTCATTTTCCGGTGCATTTTCATATAAGTTAAATTTGCATAGATAAAATTTACTTCCAAGCATAAGCTTGGTCGATAGACAGATAGATCTCCATCCGTCTTTTCTTGTGAAGCCTATTTTAATAGTACTTAAAACTGTGACCTTGCAGTCATCAGAGCCACAGTTCTCTGCAATGTCGGAGGCACCAGGTATGCTAGAATTTCAGGATAGGTATCATTAATCACACCTTAGTATGCTTTTCTTGATCTTCTCTCTGCCAATTACTACGAAATCGGGCTCAACACAGAAATAATTGAAGCGTTCACATTTAAATAGGCATTTAACTAAAATTAACCAAGATTCTTGCTTATCACATTAGTTTTGGGATTTGCATTTCATATAAAATAGTCATTCATCTAAGTAGCAGTTGCTAATCGATTACTTGGTCTTAATTTCCCTAGCAAGATCGTTGACTCCATAAGGCATTGATATCAATTGTTTAAAATCTAATCAAATCCTATAAGTCTTGCTAAATATTAATCAAGTACTTGATCGCTTCACTGTGTCTCCCGAACTGGTTGGTTCCCAACTAGTTCTTCTTCATTCCACTATTCCATAGGGTCTACCCCCCTTAGCCTGCTGTAGGGAGACAGCTTAAATAGAGAGATTGGGGATCAAGGTGATAGCTCCCGATCTGAGTCGTTGTCATGGTGCCTAGACATTTTGTGCGACAACATTTTTTGGTGTCGTTGGCGGGGATATTTTATTTTCAGCGCTTCAACGACATTTTATATTCATTCTCCTAATATCATTATCATTTTTACCGGCAATGCCAACATTTTATTCTCAGCATTTCACTGACATTTCCTAATCATTCTTCTCATTTCTCATCTTTTCATTTCAGCCTGCAAAAACAACATTTTTGGCGTCATTGCTGGGGATATTTTATGCTTGGCACTTCAATGACATTTTATCTTCATTCTCCTCATATCATATTTATCATTTTTACCGGCAACGCCAACATTTTTTATCATTGTCGAGGACTGATTTATTGGTCCTTGGCTCTTCGACATTCATCTTTCATCTTTCTCATCTCTCATTTGAGCCAGAAACGACAACGTTTTTTGGCGTCGTTGCCAAGGAAGGAGTGTTTTCTGTCCTTGGTTTCTTCGACATCATTTTAATCATCTCACCTTTTCTACCATTCATTAGCCTGTCAAGAGACACAACATTTCCTGGCGTCATTTTATCTTTTCGTTTCCGTAACTTTCATCATTTCATTAATCGTTTCATCTACACCTTTAGCACCTGGACATTTCAGTTTGCTTCTTGTTTGGGTGGCGACTCCACTTCTTCCATCTATTATTTCTCAAATAAGATGCCCTCCCTTATATCTGGTTTTTTGCCCTTTGTATCCTAGAGTTAGATTCATGTTCAAGTGGTGACTCCACTTTTTTCATTTCTTACAAGAATTTCTACTAGAATCTCGCTTTTAGTGGATCTCTTGGTTTTCTTGAGCAGAGGACTCTCTCTAGCATCCATTTGGGAAAGTCATCATGGATGATTCATTTACCATGTGTCATTTTATTGATGTTCTCCATTATATTCTAGAAATGGTCATTCATAAATTGTCCTTATTCTTAGGTCGTGATTCAGTCATTGTTAGAAGGAATCTATGGAGGTTTACTCATACAATACTCAGATATTGTCGATTTCCCAAACATGATCATGAAGATGTCAAAATGCATCTATTTGCCTTTTCTTTAGAGGGTGATGCTTTGAATTAGTTTAATAATTGTCCTGAAGATTATTTCGCTTCTTTACAAGACATCGTCAATGCTTTTAAATATAGATATGGTTATCAAGATAGCTCACCTTGCGCCCCTAAAATTATGCAACAAAATGAAAGTGATCTTATGAAGGATCCAGCTATCGATGAAAGATTCCAACACAATTCTGTTGGCATTATGACACAGGCTTGGAAATTATGGCACAGGTATTGTCCTTCATGGCAGCTCACTCAGCAAATCACTCAGATGACAGTTCAGGCTCACAAACTCTCAGAATAAAGGAAAAGGAGGTATACGCAAGTTCCCATTGACCAAGCCGCGTATACACATGTATTGACAGACCAAAAGGCGCATATGCATATACATGCACTTTCATGCACAGAAAAGCGTGTAAATTTTGGAAAACTTGGTTTTTGGTCCTTGGTATTTCAACCTATGGTTTTGGACCATGGTATCTCATTTCAAGTGTCGAACACAGGTATTTGGACCCAGGTATTGGTTCTAAGTGCTTTTGGACCATGCTATTGAGTAAGGCCTAAGGCTATAAAAAGGAAAGGAGATCATTAGGCAAGGATACTCAAGGATTGAATATCTTATGAAGAGCAAGATCTAGACTACTGTGTTGGCATTATGGCTAAAGTGTTGTCCTTGATGGCAACCCATACAGGTGATGAATCACTGTACAACAGGTCAATAGCAAACATTGATGAACAGCTCTCAAATATTGAAGAAAATAAGGAGTACGCAGGCACACTGTTCAAAAGGTGCGTACATGCAGGCATGTCTTATATAAAGTGCGTACATACCCGCAGGATACCCATTCATTGGGTGCGTACCCTCAGTGCACACACTTCAAGGCAGTTAAGCGCCCACACATGGGGTTTTCTCATGGTATTTAGCCGACGGTATTGTGTTATCATGGTTTTGGCCCGTGGTATTGTTTACTTTATTATTATTATTATTGAGCCCCATGATCCTTGATTTGAGGAAGAGCTTTCCTATATAAAGCAAAGGAGTTCATTTGGCTTAAGCATCTTTTTGGTTGAATATCTTATGAGGGCAAGATCTAGTCTAGATCTAAATAAGGCGAATCTACTGATGGACTAAGATCTCTTCGACGCATGTTCAGATCTGTAGATCTGACTGTCTGGGTTCTTTCTGAAGTCTTGAAATCATCTATGCCTGAAGGTACACAGGTACAGTGAGAAAAAAGTGTGTACATACGCAGGAACGTAGCGTTTCAGGTGCGCCGGTACGCAGGCACAGAAGGGTTTCAGGTGCGCCGGTACGCAGGCACAGAAGGGTTTCAGGTGCGCCGGTACGCAGGCACAGAAGGGTTTCAGGTGCGACGGTACACAGGCATAGAAGGGTTTCAGGTGCGCCGGTACGCAGGCACAGAAGGGCTTCAGGTGCGGATGACCACAGGCAGTTCAATGGACTCAGAGCGAGGTACGCAGGCTAGCAGTTGAGCAGGGTGCGTACTTGTATGCAGGCTAGCAGTTGAGCAGGGTGCGTACTTGAATGCAGGCAAGCAGTTGAGCAGGGTGAGTACTGTAAGTAGGAAAGTAGTTGAGCAGGGTGCTTACGTAAGCAGGCTAGCAGTTGAGCAAGGTGCTTACTTCTCTTAAAATCTTTGTTTATCATTGTTGTGTTCTGGGTTTGGTCCTATTATTGTTGATCTGGTTACTACAGTTGACTGGGGTACTTGATGATCATTTGATGCTTATGAATCCAGTTTGAAAATTTATGAAAAGTGGTCCTTGTAAGAAAAGAAGTAGGGGGTTGTAGCTCCCTTCCAGAAGAAGTTGGAAAACGAGAGAGAGTTGTAGCTCTCTGCAGGTTGCAGCCTGCGTACTGGTAAAGGATAGCACCAGTACAAAACCATTGTAAAAGGAGTTTCTAATTTGAAAGAAGATAGAGACATATTGCAGCAGGTGGTTTTCACCCACATTGGGTTTCCACCTTACATCTTGTGTTCTTTGATGTGACTATCTGTTTTCTTTGTTCATGCTCATTATTTTTGGTACTGACATGCAAACTAATTCAAAGAACAAATAAGGAAGATTTATTAAAAAGAAGTAGATAATACTGATCCCCCCCCCCCCCCCCTCTCAGTATTATTTCCAACAATTGGTATCAGAGCTGGTCCTTCAGAGAAGCTTGATCGCTTGAAGGTAGATCGTTCATCATGGGCAACTACGAGAGAGAAGCCTCAATTAGGCCACCGGTTTTTGCTGGGACAAACTTCAATTATTGGAAGGTAAGAGTTACTACCTATCTTCAATCTCTTGGTACAGAAGTTTGGGACATTGTAGAGACAGGCTATGCTTTTCCTTCAGCTACTCCTGCAGATGCAGGCGAGAAAAAGAAGTATGAAACAAATGCAAAAGCAGTCAGTACCCTATTGGGATGTATATCCCAATCGGAATTCATGAAGGTAATGCACTATAAATCCGCAAAAGAGATATGGGACAAAATTGTCACGAGCTATGAAGGAGATGAACAGGTAAAGCGTGCCAAACTTCAAACTCTCAGGATTCAGTATGAGACTCTCAAGATGTATAATGATGAAAGTGTGGCTAACTATTTTCTTCGGGTAGATGAAGTTGTTAATTGTATGAAAAATTTGGGTGAAGAAATAAAAGAGGCTATTGTGGTTGAAAAGGTTCTAAGATCATTGTCCCCCAAGTTTGAATCTAAAGTATCTGCAATAGAAGAAAAAGGAAATCTACGAATTCTTACTATGTCTCAGCTACATGGAATTCTAACTGCTTATGAAATGAGAAAGGGAGGTCCATCAGATAGAAGAGAAGCTACTTTCAAGGCATCAGGCAAAGGAAATTATTATGAAGCAAGCCACGTCCCAGAAGAAGAGGAAGAAGAATCAAAATTTGTCAGAAATCTTCAAAGGGGTTCTGGAAGGTTCAGAGGTAAGTTGCCTTTTAAATGCTTTGCTTGTGGAAGAGTAGGTCATTATACTGAAAAATGTCCTTATAAGGATAAAGGAAAGGAACCTGCTAGATGGAACAAGAAACAGAGTGCAAGTAAGAAAAGCTACTACACTCATGAAGACAGTGATGGTCTATCAAACAGTGATGAAGATGAATGAGGTAATGAATATAAATTGTTAATGGCATTTGAAAATGATGATTATATGGATGCTATAGATGTGGATTACTTTCATGAAGAAATTACTAAACTTAAGAGATGTATAGAAGAGAATAATATGATCAATGATACTCTACAATTTCAAATTGATGAAAAGGAAAGACATCTTGAAAAATTAGAAGGTGAAATTGTTGGTCTTAGAAAAGAGATTGAGAAAACAAAAGCTATTAATCTTAAGTTTGTCAAAGGATCTGAAACTTTGGATGAGATTATCAATGTGTAGCAGTCTCCTCTAAACAAGACAGGTCTGGGCTATAATGGAGAAACTTCTCAAGCATCCACCTCAAAAAGTTATCTTGATGCAGCAAGAAGAAATGAGTAAAAGCACAACGAAGACCATCAGGTAAAACAGGGACGAATTTCAAACAGAAACTATCAGGGGCAATCCATCTTAAGGGTGAACAAAAGCTACAACCAGCCACAGGTAAAATCTTCTCAATTTGGTTCAAGAATAGATGACAAGAGAAATTACAATCAATTGGCTGGTAGATTCGATAACCGCAAAAGTTTCTTCAATGGACAATGCTTTTTCTTGCCATAACTTTGGTCACAAAGCAGCTCAATGTGTTGCATATAAAACAATCATGACTAGGGAAGCTCAAAAACAAAGAAGTATGACCGGGATTACAAAAAGGACCTATAACAACTTTTCGGTTCTTGAAAATGAAGTTGAATGTTCTATTTGCAATAACTTTGGTCATGAAGACTCTGAATGCAGGAGCAGGTTTCAGCAGAGAAAGGAACAAGCCTCAAGCACCAAAACATGGAGAATAAAGGAACCACAAACAGAAAGATGTGGGATAGCATTTTATGCAGAGGGACAGGAAAATCTATGGTACATTGACAGTGGATGTTCGAAGCATATGACAGGTGATAAAGAAAAACTTGAGTCATATTCTGCTCTAGAAAAAGGAAAGAAAGTCTCTTTTGGAAATGATACTCCTGCAACTATAAAAGGAAAAGGTATTGCTCAGTTAAAAGAAAACGTCAAGGCTGGAAATGTTTTGTATGTTGATGGATTGAAACATAATCTTCTAAGTGTCAGTCAGATGTGTGATCAAAGAACCGAGGTGATATTCAGATCAAATGGATGTCTTGTTCGTGATCTTGATAACAGGTAAAACAGTGATCAAAGGCAAAAGAACTCCAAATAATCTGTACATATTTGAAGAAGGACAACAACAATGCTATCTAAGCAAGGATGATGAGCACTGGTTATGGCATCGGAGGTTGGGACATCTAAGCTTTTCACAAATAAAGAAAGCATGCAAATATCAGGCAGTTCGCGATCTTCCAGATATCAAAATTCTTGACAACACCATATGCAAATCATGTCAGTTTGGAAAACAAACCAGAACTAACTTTCCAGAGAAGGAAGGATCAGCTAGTATGCCTCTTGAGCTAGTACATACAGATACATGCGGTCCTTTCAGAAAAAGAACACCTCGAGGAGAAGAATACTTGATATTATTCATTGATGATTTCTCTAGGTTTGTCTGGTTAGGACTTATGAAGCACAAAGATGAAGCATTCGAAAAATTCAAAGCCTTCAAAGCCTTGGCTGAAAATGAATCGGGTCACAAAATTAAGTGCCTCAGATCCGACAGAGTTGGGGAGTTTACCTCAAATGAATTTTTTGATTTCTGTGAAGAACATGGGATAAGAAGAGAATCCTCTACAGCTAGAACTCCTCAGCAAAATGGAGTTGTGGAAAGAATGAACAGAACAGTCCAACAAATGGCCCATGCTATGCTTGATGAATCAGGACTCCCGCAACTTTCTGGGGTGAAGCTGCTCATGCTGCGGTTTTTATTCTAAACAAAACAAATGTCCGGGTGAACAAACACTCAAAACTTCATGGGCTCTGGAATGGTAAGGACTCCTTCAGAAAGCACTTCAAAATCTTTGGGAGCAAATGCTATATTAAGAATACTGATGAGCAGCTTTGCAAACTTGAACCTAGAGCAGATGAAGGCATTCTTCTTGGTTACTCTCCACATAGCAAAGCATACAAGTGCTACAATAAAAGACTTGGCAGAATTATTGAAAGCATTGATGTAGTGGTTAATGAGAAGGGATACATCCCTAGACAAGTACATCATGAAGACATCGAAGAAGATGAAGGCTACCCTCAACAGCAGAATGATGAAGAACCTCAAGAAGAACTTGAAGAAGAATCAGAGGAGCAGACAAGAATAGAAGAAAAGACTCCATCCAGATATGTTCAGAAGAATCATCCAGAATCTCAGATTATTGGGCAGAAAGAAGCAGGTGTACAAACAAGAAGAACAGTTGCAGAAGCCTCAAGCTATTTGGCATTACTCTCCTCTACTGAACCACAAAATGTGAAAGAGTCATGCGAAGATGAATGTTGGATAAAAGCAATGGATGAAGAACTTGAGCAAATCGAAAGGAACAACACTTGGGAACTGGTTCCTAGAACAAAGGATAAGAATGTTATCGGAACAAAATGGGTCTTCAAAAATAAATTGAATGAAAATGGAGAAGTAATTAGAAACAAGGCCAGACTTGTTTGTAAAGGTATGCGCAGCAAGAAGGAATAGACTTTGAAGAAACCTTTGCTCCTGTTGCAAGACTTGAGGCCATTCGAATGTTCCTTGCTCTCTCAAGTTTTCAAAACTTCAAAGTATTTCAAATGGACGTGAAATCAAGCCTTTCTGAATGGAGACTTGGAAGAAGAAGTATACATTGAACAGCCAGATGGGTTCATTCTTTGAAATGATCCAAATCTTGTATGCAGATTGAAAAAGGCTCTCTATGGGCTCAAACAAGCTCCAAGGGCTTGGTACTATCGTTTGGATAATATCTTCATCAACAAGGTTTTTCAAAAGGATCAGCAGATAGCAATCTTTATATAAAAGTTGAAAATGACAAATTGCTAATAATTGTTGTGTATGTAGATGACATTATTTTTGGCAGCAATGAAG
>APFE030273245.1:100185-149666 GCA_000404065.3 Pinus taeda | reverse complement strand
TTTTTTGTGTGTGTTTTTTTTCAAGTAAAAGACACATGGTAATAGCATGTAGAATATATATTGTTAGATGAAGATTCTATAGATATAATGATAGGGGAAGATTGATTTTGTTTTAGTAGTATTTATGTTAACATTGTTTATTTAAAGGTATTTAAAAGATATAGATTGAGTATTCAAAGGTTATTTAAAGAATATAAATTGAGTATTTAAAGGGTTTTTGGTGCAATTTATTGATACATTCAAGTATATATTTAAAATAATGAAAATCAGTATTTTAATAAAAGAAAATTTAAAAAAGGGCATAAATGCAAAATAATGAAACTTTATCTCAAAATTTACATCTTAAAATTAGAAATGAATAATTTCTAATATCATAAACTATTTTAGAATACTAATTATAAATCAATTCTATGTTTGTTTCTTTTTAATCATAGATATACCTGACCAAGAAATTGTGTTATTATTTATAAATATATATGAATTTAAGTAATAGGCATAGTTTAAGTGGGCCTAATGGTTTGGTCAAAAGGTGAAGGAATTATAGTGAGCTTCGTGAACGGGAGGAGGGTTTCCGTTTCAAGAATTTTCATATTTGTCGCTTCAGGCTGGGAGAAAATGGTTGTCGGTGAGGGGGACGGTTGTCAGCCATCCTCTGTCCATTGCGTATGGACTAGAAAAGGTGGACTATGAGGCATTTAACAGTCCATGTGGAGGAGCTCACCTAGATGTGACCAGAGGAGTTTTTACTTCAAATTTCATTAGGATATCTTCTGTTGGTCTTAGTGGGAGCCTTGTGCTTATGGAGGTTCATGGAGTCAGCCTTTTCCTCCCATCTGTTTTGGTTTTTAAAGGGGATTATGAGCATCTGAGTGCACCTTGGCAAGACAAATGTCTGTGTAGGATTTTTTCCTACAAAGTGTTTGTTAAAATTACTGAATGAGATTTTCAATCCAGGATTTAGAAAAACTACAGAGTTTTTGACACATTATGCCTACCAGGAAAGTCTCTCAAACCAGTCATGGTTGTCTTGCATTTTCAACTTTTTGTTCGTGGGAAGGATGTTGACAAAGGGCGAGCTGAAAATTCAAGAAGAGGAGTCAATGTGGTGTTTGGTCATGTTTGCAAATTGTTTGGAAAAATCCTCTAGCCAGCGAGCCTTCCCAGGAGCATTGTGGATGAAGACCTTCAAAAATTCTCCATTTTGTCATGTCCATGTCTAGATATTCTTTATGTTTCAAGGTATATGAGGAGGACTTGGTAGTTTCCGTAGTCATCCACATTCATCATTGTATAGGTATCCATGTGGGAGCATTTAGGCTCCTTTATGAAGCGAGGCTATTGAAAATGAAAAGTAATCTCAAAGTTTCTGATATTAAAAAAAATGCTTTTACTCCCTTGTTGTAGGTCTCTGAGGAGGTGCCAAGTGTGGCACACATTATTCTTCTATAAGGCCAATTTCTTTCAAATAAGCCCTAAGGTCGTGCCCTAGCCCTTAGACTCCTGAGGATCTTGTAGGCCAGGCTTTTGTGGTGGAACATTCTTGAGATTTCTCCATGCTAGAGGTGAATCAGTACATTAATAAGAGAAGAACAACATATTGTGAAATTCGAGCGATTATATGTTTTTTTAATGGCTTCTAGCCTTCAACATCTACCCTCCGGGAATGGGTTCACCAGAACTAGTCCAAAAACCTAGGTCTTCTTTTCTGGTCAAAGGGATTCTTCGTAGTTTTATTTAAAGATCGGGAAGACCAAAAGAAGGTTTTCTATAAAGGGCCTTGGTTTTGGGACCGAGATGGTCTCTTGATTTAGCCATGGTTCTCAGAGTTTAATCCTCCCACCATGAAGTCCTTATCTATTCTTGTTTGGTTTAGGCTCCCAAACTTTCCTCTTCAATGGATTATGCTAGAGATCCTAAAGGTTATTTGTGACTCTACAGGAAATTTTATCAAAGTAGAAAGTGAAATATTATAGAAAAAATTGTAAGCCATATATGCATATGTGTGGAAGTGGACCTTATTGAAGGTTTACCAGATAAAATCATCTTAAAGCAAGAGGGAAAAGAGATATCGAGTCATTGAATTATGAAAACACTACCTTCAAGTGCAGAATTTTCCAACAACCTGGACATCTCTAGAATTCGTGTCCCTCCTCAAAATGGCTTTCTACAACTAGGAACTGAAGAGAAGCTACCATGGTTAGAGAGATCCGAAGGTAGTAACAGAGTCAAAGAATATTATAGGTAAAAGGAAGAAAAATTCTTAGAATCAAAATTCATCTCTTAATACCTCAACCTCTTAGGATTTTAGGAAAACCCCAACTGCATTGACACAACCCCCAAGAGAGCAAAAGATTTTGGCAAAGGACAACCAGAGAAATTCAGCCATAAATGTTCCTGCAATTTGTCGGCAGAAGGACAACCATGAGTCATAATTCTAATAGTGAAAAACACCTTCTGAATTCGGTCAAATTAGTCACTATGGTTCTTTCTCAAAAGGTTGAAGAAGCAACATTATCCTCTGTTGTACTGGATGGCTTTGCTGGATGGATTGATGTTCGTAGGAGAAAGGGTAAGAAAGAAAAAGCCATTAATCACCTTGGTTTTTAAATCCAAGTTTGCATAAGATGCACTCTGGAGTCTTTGATTTTGTGATGTAATATGTTTTTATGAAATTAATAGAATTCAATTTTAGAAAAAGGTAATAGGCACAATTTAACTAAATTGTATGTTTTTGTTTTTTTGTTTTCTATATATAAATTAGGCACAGTTTTTGGTAGCATTATGAATTTTAGTTATCTAAAATTGATTTTTGAATGTATAAATAGATTCAAAATCTTGGAAAATATCTAGAACACTTAAATTTTGTAAATTATATAGCTAAAAATTACTATTAAGTGCGTGTTTTGATGCTTATTATATATCGATTCCTATCTAATCTTACTAGCCATTTAATTTATATGGTTTTGCTAGTCATTTAGATGGATGGTAGGGATTTAACATCCATATAATATTCTTATTTGTAGCCAAAATAAAAGGTTGAAAATTGTCTCAAAATTCTAGATTTTTAATTAAATTTATTAACTAAAAAAGTCGTAGTCTACCTATTATAAGTTTTGAAGCACTTTTAGACATTTTTTCGATCAAATTTTCCTAGAATGTTGCAGGAAATTGTTGGAATCACAAGTTTGAGTTGTAAAATCTCCACAATTCAAGTGTTTCAAAGGTTTTTTAGGGTGCTAAATCCACATATACAGCCAAAAACACATTTTAAATAATAAAATATCACATTTTGACCAAAAACTAGCTTGCTAGATTGAGGTCAAAAACTCCAAAAAGTATAATAGTGAGACAATGTTATTAAAAAAATGCCAAATGAACAAGTGTCACATGAAATGAGTTATGATTTTTGGAGATGTGATATTTATAAATCGTCATGGTATTGGCTCGTGGTATCATAACAAAGCCTATTGTAGGTTAACAATCTCGATGGTAACGTGGGGATGAGTATACATGGCTAAGATCTTATTAGATGTTTTTTAAATGTATATATGTTTAAATAATATATTAATTATTTTCATGAAAAAAATTAACATTAATGAGTACATATTTGCATTAAATTTGTGGCCAGACACAACAAATGCCTAAGAAATCATTACATTTCAACATTTTTAGAGGGTCCTTTGAGAATGAATTGTTTATTAGTACTAAGAAGCTACTAACCAAAAGTACTATAATATCACTTTGAAAAACATAGATTCTACAAAATTGAGATAGCAAAAAAACAAATTCATAGTGGGATCTCATCATAGAGGAGAGGGGGCCTTCATCTATTGGTTGATTAAGTCCAAGAGGAAGTTGTACTGCTATCAATGCTTGGTTGTATGTTTATTCCTTCTGTTTATGTGAATCTTTCATTTCTTCTATTCGATGATGCTCTGATAGAAAATACACTCCTTTTGAAGAGGGTGATAGTGAAATCATGATGCTTGGACTTTTAACTAGTACCGCCTACTCTAATCAGTCTTCTATTTTCAGTTAATCCTTGTCAACTAGGTCAAGTAGAGTAAGGAGGGGAGGAAAACCTTAACAAGTATGTTAGAGGTGTATATAAATATCCTTCTCTAAAGGGATAACCTCTTTTGCTCTCAATATATCAAGATCCCTCTTCCACCCCCATGAAATAAATAAGTACTTATGCATAGTTCTCTGATAAAAATGAAAAAAATGAAAAATGAAATAAATGGCGAAAGAAGAGAAGGGCTTCATGCACAGAGATGTGAAGCAAGCAACTCCGTTTGCGTACTTTTCAGGCTTGTTGACAGTAGAGAAATGCTTGTGTTCCTAAAGTGACTTCGTCAGGGTACTGTCCAAGCTTACTAGTAGCGGAGCAACACCAAAGATGAAAACTAAGACTCTGGAAATCTCTTTTACTTATGCATTTATATACTCCCCATCCCCAAATTAAACAACTAATTTTAAATTGGCTTGGTATGTGTGTCGCCGATGAAGAAAATGGTAGGGACGATATCTTTAACTCAAGATAAGTGAAGACGCTACGACAAACAATGAAATGAAAAATACTTCTGGAAGAGTTAGACCTGTTTCGCATGAGACAAGATCTATACAGAGAGCTGGAGTTCTACCAGTGTGTCACTAGTGTTGTAGTGGCTACAACCACCCTCCAAAATTTTTCCTATGCTTCGATTTTAGAACCTTCCTTCCTATCCACAGGAGCTTATCTTTCACTGATCTAAGTGTTCTTACTTCAACTGAGACTTATCTTTTTCATTTTGCTTTTGTTTTCTTTTTTTCACACTTCGCTAATCTTTCTAACTCACAAGTTGATCTGGTCTCGCAACATTTTTGGGCTTGTCTCCAGAAACTTTGTAATCCTTGAGAGTAAGCAACCTTGATGATGGGAATTGCGCAGTTTTGACTGGCAGTCAAAATTGAGCTCAAAAACTACGCAATGCACTAAGCTATAAAGTTGCCCAATTCCCTAGACTTGCACAATCTTTCCCAGTAGTGTGCATGGAAAGTTTCCTTGGAAAATGCAAAAAAGCAAAAAAAGCAAAAAAGTAAAAGGAATCCCTAAAAAATAGAGATCTATTTTTAGGATCGTGAAGGAGACACTTTCACTATTTTTAGAAACTCCTCCCAAGTGTCTCTTTTTCCTTGGTTTTAGTCATGCACGTCATAAACCATAATTCACTCAAATATATTTAATTGATGAATCTAGAGCTCATTTTCACATTCGATATTGGAGCTCTAGAATTCCTGGGGAGATAAAAAAACCTTCAGTGAGGTCGTCGTCGCTTTTCTAGGTGAGCTTCACTTTTGTTTTTGTTTGCTGCTTTTTATCATTTCACTTGTGTGAGTGTTGTTGTACTTATTTCTCTCCATAGTTTTTGGAGCTTCGACTTATTTTAACTTCTAGATTTTGTTTTTTGTTTTCATTTCCTTTTCACAAGTGTCACATTAGTTTTCCTATTTTTTTACTGATGGTTATCATTGCGGAAACTATCCTCATATACTTGATTTTCCTTCCGTTTTATTAGTTTTTGCACTTGATCTACATGAATTTACTCATAATTAGCCAGTTTTTCACTCAAGCTCACATCATCACTCACTTTTGCTTGTTTTTCACACTTCCAATAGGAAGATTTGCACTTGCTTTGGCTATATCTTTCCTTTCCAAGCTAGGCACTGCGAAATCCTAAGGATCAAGCCATAATCTTGGCCTCTAGAACTATGCAGTGTGCATTCCAAGTTTGCTCCAACTAGTCACTGCATATTTCCAGGTGTCAACTTGTCACCTTGGCCACTAAGACTACGTAATGCATAGTCTCTCCCAGTCTCTTCCTAGACTGGGACTGTGCATTGCGTAATCCCAAGCCTCAAGCTCCACCCTTGGCTATTGGGAGTCCAATGTGCAGTTCCCACAGTCATCCAATCTCCCTTGTTGGTAAAAATTATGTAACCCTTCTCTCTAGTTGCCCGACTTGCTGCTTTTTCATGATTTTAAGGTAGATTTGTTGAAGCTAATGTTTTATTGCCATGAGTGTCCTTTTTCTCCCACATGTACCACACTTGTGAAGCACTTTCTTGGAACAATCATTGTTACCATGGCACCAAAGAGAGCTGCTTCAAAAGAGACCACAGAAAGCAGTACTGGGGAAGCAATTGAGAAGACATCAATAGACTTTCTAGTCTATGAAGACACTCAATTGTTTATATAAAAGGGGTCAACACTAACATGGAAACAAGTTAATGAAGGTCTTTCATGATTTAAGAGCCTTGAGGTATATCTATAGGACCGACAGGTTTATCTTAGTATCTGGAAGTTAGGACTACACAAGATTGCATGCATATATCCATCCTTCCCATGTGCATATGTCGTGAGTTTGATAGTATCACATATTGATGAGAACACCATGACATTAAGTAGTTCCAGCAGACAAAATCTTGCCACCTTTCGAGAAGAAGATTATCAACGCATGTATCACTTTCCCGAGCTAGTGCATCGCATGGACTCATTCTTCAATGCCACCCAAATCTATGTGAACACAAGAGACATTGTCAAAGGATGGGTGAAATATCCATCAAAGTTTCAATAGACACCCACCCATTTTAATAAAAAAGGTCCCTTAGGAAGGCCTACTAGATCTTGGTTATCTTAGCTTGCAGGATCCATAGTTAATAGAGGACGAAGACCTTTCCTAAAGGGTGGGTAGTATTATTGAACAAGGTTGTGAACAAGAGTAAGTCATTCAACTGGTTAGATTTGTTGGCTTGAAAGTTGAGAGCCCATTTAGCATAGGCTTGGAGCCCTCCTGTTGGTGGGAAGGCAAGGTTATATATGTATGCATATCTATTGAAAATTACTTTTGGATTTCGGTCATCGAAGAGTAATGGCAGACCTAACTAACCACTTCATCATCCCGCTTTACAAGCTCATCTTTGAAGAAGATCCACCTTGCATGTCACGAGGATCAATGGAGGCCATAAAAAAAATTGCAGATTAGTATGCCTCACCATGTGGCATCTTCCTTAGAGTGTTCAATGGAGAGAAGCCTCTGCATGTTTTATCAAGGTACGCCACCAACAAGCTTGTCATGCAAGAAGTGTCATATCATCTCACCACAGGGTTGTTAGTAGCTTGGCACAAGAAGAAGAAAGCACCATGGCCCACTCTTCCTTTACAAATTTTATTATACAAGATAAAGAACTTGAAAGTTGCAAATTACGAGGGAAAGGAAATAGTCATGTTTGCATTCAGTACTCGGGACTTTAATATGTATGATCCCCATGGTATTTGTAAATACCATTATGCAAGAGTTTACTTTCTGTGGATCAGCAAGGAATTCCATTGGCCGGAGGAGGATCTATGGAGGAATTTCTACAATGCCTCTAGACTCCGTGAGCTGATCAATTTAGCAGGGACTTCATAGGTTGCTCCATAGACAACAACAATTATGGAAGAAACAGGAGCATAAGGAAATAATCTCATGTAGGACAAGGGAAAGAGGAAGATTGATGATAGTCCATAGGGAGAACAAATATGCAAGATGAAAGAATATCATATTCTCATGAAAGAAACTTAGCAGCAAAAGAAAAGAGGAAGCATATGATATAAAGAGAAGAGAGGAAGAAGAGAGGAAAGCAGAGGTTGTAGGAACTAGAACTGAAGTTGCAGGAGATAGAGTAGAAACTGAATGAAGAAAAGGAGTTGAGGAGGAGGGAATAAGAAGAGAAGCGGAAGCAGGAGGAAGAAAAAACAAAAGGTGCAATGACAGAAGAAACAACGCCGATACAATTTCAAGAGCAGGAACAAAACCAACCAACAACTAAGGAGGAAGGTGAACAGATGTAGGATCAGGAGCTTGCTCAACAGATTGAGCACTTTATTGAAGTAACAAACTTGGATATCAAACATACACCACATAATGAAGATGTTGATATAATGCCAAGTGCACCACATATCATCGCTCAATCTCCACCACCTCCAGCAACAGAGAAATCCTCGAGCAAAAAAGGGGATGTTGTTCGACTTAATGATGATCCGGTAATGGATGTGTACAATCTGTCATCTGATGAATTCCAAAAGAGGATTGTACAAGCATGGAGAAATAATTTTCTGGATGATCACACATCACCTGCATTAGTTAGAGAAAGGGTGATAGTGGCAGACATGAGGAAGAATCCAAATTCAATTATTGTAGCCAACTTGGCCTTTATAAGAGCAACAAGATCAAACATTCATTATTTGACAGTCGAGAATGAGAAATTGACACATAACTTGCAGGATACTAGGCAAGAGGCAGAACAACTCCACGTAGCAACACATAATGCAGTTTTTGCACAGGTTTACTTGGAAGAGATTAGAGCAGCGATACTCGTTGAAGTATCAACACTCAAAGAAGCCATACAAAAGCTCTATGAGGGGTTTGTGTCCTAAATAGAAATGTTTTCTGTTTTTATGGTTTACACCAGTAGAGCAAAGAGTTTTTTAAAACTCTTAAGAACATACAAGCTTCCATTACCTATCTGCAAGAGTGGACAATGCAATACAAAGGGGCAACGCTTGACTTAGTGGAGAAAATGAAGCCACAGGCAGAGTTGGAGAAAGTGAAATTTTGGATGTTGATTCAGAACAACAAGTAGCTCGCCTCATTTATTGGTAGCATTCAGGCGTCATATGTACAGTTGTTCAATGGTTTGGATGTCTTGGTGAAAACACACAAGATCCCATCTGTTGGTTCACTCACCAAAGCCAAACCTAGGAACCAATTCTGATAGGAGATTGAAGAGTACTTGGAGCAGCTGAGACATATTTCCACCAAGGAATATTTGGAGCCGAATAGACAAAACATATAGAATTACATCTGTGATCCTATCCAAATCTGAACAATGTTTTTCATGCTTCAGAACGAACTTGAAACTGGTTCCAGGACATTGTACCCAGATGCCATGGAGGTTAGCGTTCGCTTCCAACCAGATAGCATCACACAGTTTGGGGACATTATCACATAGTATCGATCTTGGCACCAATATGTGACTGAGAAGAAACAAGTGGAGGTTGTTGAGCTAGAGTTCTCCCGAACTCAAGCATCACAATTTATATCTTGTTAGGTTGTCAAGTTGTCTCTACCCTATTTTGTCTTATATGGGTACAAGTGTAAATTGTAATATTATTTGTAGTTATGTTGTAAGTGAAATTACAAGTGTCAATATTGGAATATAAAGAGTCATGATTTAATGTAATAAGTGATTTTCTAAAGACGTTGAAGAGTCATGAGGGTAGTGCAAAGGTCACAAACGGGATTTGAAGGGTTATCCACACCTTTGTTATAAATGGAACCTCATAACTCATGTAAGAGGCTTTTGGGAGCCAAGCTTTTGGCTAGGCTTAGGTTTAGAAGGAGCTTGGGAGTATTGTGAAGAGCCTTGGTTTCTCCATAGCGTAGAGTGAGTATACTTCTTTGGAGGAGTAGGTGGTATTGACTTTAATGTTCCGCTATTAGGGCTAATGGTCTGTCAATAGTGTATGTATGAATGAAACTTTCACTTACAATAATAAAATTAGAGTCGGCATGCTTTCATGCATATGTTTTTAATATAGTAGGAATATTCTTGTTGTATTTTCAATGCATGTCATTTAAGTTACGCTCATTCTTATGAACTATATTGTTTGCATTTGTATGGATCTTGTTGAATGTGCATTGTTGGATTAATTCACCACTTTAACTTCTGGAATATTTCGCATATTAGCTTGTGATGTCATTACACTCATGTGTTATTTTCAATCTGCATATTATTACAGGTTTCCAAGGGGTGCTCTTCTTCTTCCCTTCATGTGTTGGAACCTTCATGCATTTCGCTTGACTTTTCGCAGGGTCATACACTTGTTCTCACTCAAAGTTACCGTACTTCACTCTACACATTTTCGCATTCAAGGCATAATATTACCACCCACTGCTAGGACTCTTACTCCAAATGGTGTGAGGTCTAGTTGGAACTTCATATCTGGGAGATCCCCTGAATGTTGGCGGGTTCACCGGAAAAAAAACCCAACATGATTCAAGTGCTTCAAAGGTTTTTCAGGGTGCTAAATCCATATATACAATCAAAAAAATTTTAAATAACAAAAGATCACAATTTGATGGAAAAAATGTTTTTTTAGATTCTAGCCAAAAAATCCAAAACATATAACATTTAGACAATGCTATTAAAAAATGGCACATGAATAATTTTCATATGAAATGAGTTATGGTTTTTTGGACATATGATATGGCCGCATTAGCCAATGGTATTGTAATAAAGCCTATTATAGCTTAATAATCTACATGTCAAAGTGGGGATAAATCTCCATGGTTAAGAATCTTGTTAGATGATCTTTTAAATGTATATATGTTTAATTCATATATTAATTCTTTTATATTAATATATTAGAATTTAAATTAAAGTTATAATTTAATTAATTTTTTTTTTTTTTAATCTTAGAAATGTGAAATGTATCATGAAATAAGCTTTTTATGTTTATCATGGATTGAATCTTATAGGAGTTTCCCAATCATTATTAGGTGGATAGTAGGGATTTAACCTCCATGCAATATTCTAAAATAATTTTAGTATTATACATAAATCAATGGTAGTCTTCCCTTTTAATTAAATTGATTAATTTAAAAAATGTCATATGAACATAAGTTATGGCTTTTTGGTAGTAGACACAGAAACGATAAGATCCATGTCAAAATTAATTATTCTCTTTTGGTACTTTTAATTATATTGATTAAAACAATGTAAACTTTGAAACAGGAACTCTAAATTCAAAACGAAAACTCTAGCCAAAAAACCCCAAAAAACATGAAAAACAACCCAAAAATGAAAAGTGTGTATTTTAGAATGATGTTTTATTTTGTTTATGGTTAGTTGTCAACTTTTTTAAAAAATGATAGTAAAACCAATTTTTTGTGCAAAATAAATGAAAAAACATACTAATGTTGTTGCTGAAATAACATGTTTCGTTTTCAAGGTCAATTTCAACTTTTTTTAGAAATGACATTAAAGATAAAATAATGGGATCCAAAACACATTAAAATTCCAATAATTTTCATCCATGTCGTTAAACATATAATATCATGTCACTAAAAATCCATAAAATTCTATTTGTTTTCAACCATAGCATTTAAATAAAAAAAATAATAAAATAAATAAATAAATAAAAAAAAATTGACATTTTCCAACTATACAATTAAAAAACTTTAAGTTTTCAACGTATTTCAACCATGACATTATGAAAACAAATTATGACTAAATTAATCAAAATATCAATAGTTGTTGATTGAATGAAACATAAATTATTTCTCTAAGTTATTGTTACATTATGGATATTCTAAACAAATAAATTCATCATAATTAAAACATATAATCCAACAAACACAAAAATGACTCATAATTGCATGTAAGATCATATGGAAGTTGAAATATTTATTTCAAGCTACCATGAAAACATCTTTTATATAAATTGTCTTAAACAAATATTCAAAATCACTCATATGCTCTTGCACACCATCAGAATTCACATCTTTAGATGAATGACTGGATGCAGATGAAGATGTTCCATATTCTTCTATTTCATCAACTAGTGCCCCATATGAGTCAACATACATGCCCACCATTTTAGGTTTCAAAAGTCTTCTAGATCTATGACTAGGTTCAACAGACTCACGTCTCAACATTATTTCTTATGGTAGTAACCTTTTCAGAATCTATATCGTCCTGAAGTGAAGAGTTCCTCTCTTTGTTAAATTGAAGTCATAAACAAATATGTCAAAATCCTCCAATTTTAAGAGGTTTGTGCAGCGGCGACTTATATTTGTACCATTTGTTTTCCTTTTTCCACTAAGTTTTTAATCAACTAACATCTTTGGCTTGTACACACCATTGAATGAGTGTGTATTTGTGGCATACCAATATAATTCAACACCTACAACATCTTGATTTTCTGTAAGGACCTTTATAACCTTGCCAACCTAGAATGGATAACCGTGTGCATCTCCATATGCTAACACTGTGATCATGCAAACCTCATTAATATCTTGTACTGAACCCTTGTAAAGGTCTTGCATGGCTTCACATTGTGCACAACATCTCCTAGAACCAATATATATTTATCTTTCCTCTACCTATGAAAAATTAATAATACCTTGAGATCATTGTTGTTCAAAAATGTTTCTTTCCTCATGTTCATTTGACACATTTTGTGGCCAAATAAATGGAGTCTTCAAAGTATATATTCATTTGTTGATATTGAAACGATTTTACTCTGATTATTGAAAAAATACTCCCACCAAACTAAATCAACAACATCAAAGTACTCACATGTATATCTAATAGATTTTTTAATTTCTTCTAGGCATTCAAAATAATTTATATCTCTCTTCTGCCTTCATGCATTATGAACTTCAACATCTCATTGCAATAAAAATATATTTGACGCCAACATTGGATGATCTGGAATGAACTTTAAAAATGCCAAACCTGATGAAAACACCCATTCTGCAGTAGTTAAATACTTCTTGCCCCATATTAGTGTTTTCCCATCAATTGTTTTGATACGAAATTGACGTTCGAAGATAATTTCATTAAGTTATTCAATGCATTTCTCCTCACGATGCAATCCTAGAATAAATCTTTGCATGTCAACAGTTTCTTCCAACACATGAAAAATAGGCTATGGCATGTATGATTTCTTAATACATTCAATTAATGATGGAAATCTTCCAACATCCTTCCTCCTCAATGCTACTTAAAAATGACTGAACATTTGATCAATATGGTCATGTGTGTGCCCAACAAAAAGGAAACCAACCTTTACCTTCTAAAAAATTTTCAATTCGACAAGCATGTTTAGATATCTAGAAACAATATGATTTTTGTTTTCAAGATAGATGTTGTCGAATTATAGATACAAAACTTCAGGAAGATTACCAGACCAATGAGAAAGCACATCAAGAATTATGGTTATTGTCATATTTGCATCATTATGAATATTTGGAGTTGTGAAGTAAACTCTTGGCGAAAACATTGAAGACCATACAACCGACCAAGTGAAACTGAATAAAAATTTCCTCCTGTAAATTTTAGGGTGTGTGAACAAAATGTGGTAGAAGTGTTTTCTTCTAGTCCATATCAGCAATTATCAACCCCAAATGTTTATTTGGATTATCATCACACTTATTTCAATGTGTGTACAACTTTTTCCTTTCACTTGTTTGTTGTTTGCGATGCTCGTGAAGTGCTTTGACAATAGGATATATACATAACATACAAAAAAAAAACCCATTAATAAATATATTTTCGGGTGAAAATGTAAAGTTGGGTTACACATTTTGCCCTTTTTTGAGAAAAAAATATAATTTTTAGAATTTCTTTAACTTTCGGCAAGCCAAAGAAATTATTTTATTTAAAATTTCGTTTTACAATAAAAAGAAAACATGTCATAAATTTTATTAGCTTTCTATTACTTATTTTTGGAATTTTTTATTCACATTTGATATGTCAACTTAGGAATTGTTTGACTATGTGTTCTTTAAAAATCAAGGGATTCATAGCACGTTATGTTTTGGAGCGCTAGTGTATTCTTTGTTAACTTGACATTTTTGAAGAAAAAAATGTGTTGCAGCAATCTAGACAGACTCTATTTTGATATCGTTATATTTACGAAACCAACTGATGCACATCATAATTACTAGAATTTTTTGAATTGAACCAATATGAAAAGACTCTTGATTTTGAAGATGTTTAGTTGCACGCCAAATTTCTCAACATATTAGTTATAAACTAAAAATATAAAAACTACCCATTGCAGAAGACAAAAGTAATGAACCATAAATTTTTCATATTTTTTATAGTGTATTTTGGAAGATAAAATTTTTTATTTCACTGAATCATAATGACCTCCAGAAAGTTTTTGCACACAATTTTTTAGAAAATTAATTAAAATTAGCAAATTTCCATAAAATTCCATAAAATTTATATCTACTGAAAGTATATTCAATTCTACAAATGCTGGTATTTGTTTTGACAGTAAGTTCACCAAATAAAATGGAGTTTAAGCATTCCGAAGTTGGAAAAAGGTAACCAGAGCCTAGCTATTGTAGAGCTGCAAGTTAAAATAGTTCAACTGAATTAAAATTACATTCTGATGAACTTGTGTTTTTCGTCAACTCCCGTTAAAATAAACGAAAAAATAATTCGACCGAATTATTTTAAAAGTTAGGCCGAATTATTTTTAAAAGTTCGACGGAAAATGTGTTGATATTTTCCGTCGACCGCCAAAATGAAATGATGCGACCCTCTGGAAAAAATGTTTCGCCCAAAATGATATAAATAAATGAAGCCAAAACATTATTTTCTCACCCTTTCCTCATTTGGAGTGAAGTTTTAGGGTAAATCTTTTAGAATGAATTTTTTGGAGGAAAGTTTTTGGACTTAATTTTGAAAGTAAGTCTTTTTGGGTTGAATTCTTTGGACATAATTTTTAAAGTTTTTTGGGTTAAATTTTTTAAGTGAGATTTTGGGCTTAATTTTTAAAGTATGTCTTTTGGGTTGAATTTTTTAAGTGAGATTTTTTAGCTTAATTTTTAAAGTAAGTATTTTGGGCTGAATTTTTAAAGTGACGTTTTTGTGCTGAATTTTTAAAGTGAGTTTTTTAAAGTAAACCTTTTTGGTTAAATTTTTAAAGTGAGTTTTTTTATAAAGATTTTGAAATTGATCTTTTTGGGTTGGATTTTAAAAATCTACATAGATTAAATTATCACGGGAAATCAAAGAAATTGCAAGAGAAAATATGATCGAAAAGGAGATATTGAGGCTCATAGAGAATACGATAGGAACTATTACAAAAGAAAGAAGGAAGAATGTGCAAATATTGAAAGGGAAAAGCAATCTTAACTAGAAGTTGAAGCAGGTATGTAAATGTGAATATCATAAATGATATTTAAAATTTAACTAGTGTATTGTGAAATTTAATTTTTATTTGATAAACTAGTTTGAAAAATATTTTGCAATGTAAACAGAGAGAGTTATTCCTCATACCATTGATGATGAGATTGAAAATGTTGAAAGACAAAGTGAAAATGATAATGAACCAGTGATTGATGATGTTGTTGAAAATGTTGAAGGAGATTAAAATGAAGAAATTGAATCACCATCAAGTATATATATGTATATTTCATGTGTATTATTGAAATTATACATATTTATTAATTTCGATTTCATTCGAACATTATTTTTTTAATCTTTTTTATTTAATGAATACTTATACCTATTTACATTTAATTTTCATATATACAGATGAAATCAATATTGATGATGAGATGTTAGAAAATGTTGACACTAACATATATGGAGATAAAAAAGTTGACCATATTATACGATATTGTGTTAAGGTCATTATTGAGAAGTTCTTCAAAGATGAAAGTTTGACATTTCAAGCTTGAATTTTGAGAGGTCTCTTAACATCAAAGAAATTAAAAGATGCTACAACTCTATTGGGTATTCGAAAATCAATGAAAGATAAAAAGGTGAAGGAAAATGTGATTCAAAATATAAATAGTGCTCTACAAAAAATTGGAAGATATAGAAAGAAAAATGATGTAGCTGCACGTAGAGCAATATAATGGCAGTAGTTTCATCAAGTACTAAAGAAAATCATTTGGTAAAATCTATGGAAAAAATATTAGGAACCTCATGAAAAACATTGCACAAACATAGGAAGCTTGGATTACAAATAGATATAAATGATGAGCTTGCTTGTGGACAATTATTTGTAGGAAACCATACAAAGATAGACTTGGAGAAGATGTTAAAAAAATAATATATGAATATTGGATGAAAAAATCATGTGTTTCACCAGAAGCAAGGGATGTGATGCGATGAAGAATAACACGAAATAAATATGAATAACATGCATAATATATCTTGGACACCACTCAGATAGAGTTGTTCAATAAGTTCATAGAGGAGAATCATGGAATTAATGTCTCAATCAGTACTTTTGTTCAACAAAATCCATGGTATGTTAAACTTATCACTGTATGCGACACTTGTTGTTGTCGTTATCATGTGGAATTTCAATTATATTATGACACCTTCCTTAATTTTGGTAAAACATTTTGGAAAAATTCACCTCCTCCTTGCAATATCCATGGTTTCATATTAGAAATTCTATGTGAAAGAGAAAGTCATGAATTATTTTACCAAAAGAAATGTGTTGGTGGTAAAAGATGTGATTATTGTGGAAATTTGACTTTATTTCACAAAAAATATTGTATTGATATAAATGATAAATCATTGTATAATCTAAAAGTGAAATGGAAGAGATACGAATATATCCACACATTGATTAGTGCAAATAATAGTACAAGTGCTTAAAGGATTGAATTACATTAAGCAGAAATTCCTGTGATAGAGTTTTTGAAGAAACTTGAGACAAAAATTTATAAGTACACCAATAATTCACATAGAGCTCGATGGCAGGACCTGCAATTCAAAAAATCTCGCAAAATGTTTCCACCGGGGACCATTTTATCAATAGTTGATTTTGCAAAGAATTACACATTTGTTGCTCAAAATGAAGTACAAAGTGAATATTATCATTCCAACCAAGTCTCTATGCTTGTCCATATTCTATATAAACATGCTGAACAAAATGTTGATGATATAGAGAGCACTAGTGAGAATAAAGAGGTTATTAAAGAATATCACTTTTATATCAGCGATGATCGTACACATGACACACATTTTGTACAACATTGTTTTGACAAGATTTATGACTCATTGAAAGGTCATGGAATAAAATTCAATGAACATTAGATATGGTCAAATGGATACACATGTCAATTCAAATCTTCACAATAATTCTTTGGTTGTGTTGTCTTCATAAAAATACCCACATTAAACATCATTGGGATTTCTTTGAGACTGGTCATGGAAAAGAAGAACATGATGGTGCAGAGGCATGTATAAAATGAGCACTTCGAAGATATCAAATAGACAACTCTGCAAACAGACTTGTCTCAGTTGAAAAAATTGTTCAATGGTGCGATGCTACACTAAGCCATCAGACTAACCCATAAAGGGAGGTACGAAGGTATGTACATATATATAAATTAACTAGTATATAGGTTTAACATATGATAATTTTTATTAATTTTCTAATTTTAAACATTTATAAATTATATAATTTAAACAGTATGAGGATGATTATCTTCAACATATATAAGTTGTATTTTAAAAAACATATTTAAATTCTTGTTTGAATTTACTATAGGTTTTTTTGGCATATTAGAGTCGAAGATGTAGATATATCGATTACATATGAAGCTGAAATAGTAAAAGGGACTAAAAAATTGCATTTAATTAAAACAAAGGATTACTGAAATGCGTTTGCATCTGATAAAATAAAATATTCTTGTTTTTGTCCCGTTTTCATAGAGGGAACACAATCTAATTATGTTTGTGAAAACAATATGTATGTAAAACCTTGGCAACATATAGAACTAAATACCAAGGGGAAAATATGAGTTGCAAGCTTCGAAGAGATGGAATCAGAGGAGACTATAGTATCATCTGAAGGTCATCGAGTTTCTAATCTTGTTAGAGAAGGTAACATTTCAATGGATTTCAATATATATATATATATATATATATATATATATATATATATATATTATATATATATATAAATGTTTAAAATAAATGTGTATAAGTATGTAGAGATAATAGTTAAAATATAGAGATCTAGAAATAGATAATAAAATCAAGTCCATATTGATATTTAGTTAATTTGATGTTAGTTATGATCTTAATTTACACTTGTTTTATTGTTCAAGAGACGTTTTTGCTGAAGTTGCACCCATTAACAACAAAGAAAATGTCAAATATTATTTGGTGTGGTGCGCTGAACAAAAAATGAAGTTGTTGGAAGACTATGATGATAACGATTTTATATATGAAAGAGGATTTATTATACTGAAAGGTTATTTTTTCCAAGAAACTCACCAAACTGAGAGTAATGTTTACTTTCAAGACTATCAACTTGATGTCATAAGTTGTCAATATAGTCACTTGGTGTGTGCAGTGTGCATAAAGTTGATAGAAGTTCAATAAACATAATAATTGAAAGTTAAAAAATGGAGAATGTCAAAAGTTCATGAATGGATCATTGAAGGTGGCATTCCATTAAAAATAATTGAATTGAACTGCCCAACAATTTCTTCTACTTGGATTCATCTCTGAGAACTTTGAGTTCAAGTACATTGTTAGCATTTCTTTTTGTGCATTCTTAAGTTGTACATTCTTAAGAATTTGATGATGTGAAAGAGACACTCATTGGGTCTTGTATTGAATTACAAAATTATATGTATACTGCCTGTTATGTAGACTTGTATTGAGTATTTACTTCTCTGTTAATTTCTGATGTATACTGTGTTGTTACTACTCTGTTAATTTGTGATTGTGGTTGGTTGAGCCATTTACTAAAAATAATTTACTAACATTATAAGAATGATTGAATGGAAAATGTACCAAATAAATGCAAGTTTACTTTCATTTATACATATTCATGAACTTAAATTATATGTAAAACATTTAAAAGCATCAAACCATGCATGCATCATGCAAAATTGTGGGCATTCAAACTTATGTAACTTATGTAAATTTAGTTTTTTATAATGCAATTTTATCTAACTTATGTAAATTTGCATTCAAAAAACTTTATGTTAAAAGTTAACTATCAATTGACATCCATAGTAGCCTTTCTATACATGAATGCAAAATGTACATACCATATTTTATAATACAATTTTAAGTTATCGTTGTTTTAGACATCTACATCAAATTATAAGATTCATTCAAATGCAAAATGTAGACCTCACATTTTGTAATTTTCAATTTTAATAGATTCATTTTAAATAAGTCAAGGCAAAACAACTTAAAACAAAAACAAAAAACAAAAAAAACAAAAAATCATCTACTAACGTTATAGGAATGATTGAATACAAAATCTACCAACTAAATAAAAATATGTAAAACATTTAAAAGCATCAAACCATGCATGCATCGTGCAAATTTTGGGCCATGTTTTATAATGAAATTATATCTAACTTATGTAAATATGCATTCAAACAACTTAATATTAAAAGTTAACTATCAACTGACATCCATAATAGTCTTTCTATACATGAATGCAAAATGTACATACCGTATTTTATAATACAATTTTAAGTTATCATTGTTTTAGACATCTACATTGAATTATAAGATTCATTCAAATGCAAAATGTAGACCTCACATTTTATAATTTGTAATTTTAATAGATTCATTTTAGATAAGTCAAGACAAAACAACTTTAAAAATACTTAAGAACCATCTACTAACATTAGAGAAATGATTGGGTGCAAAATGTACCAACTAAATGCAAATATCTAAAACATTTAAAAGCATCAAACCATGCATGCATCATGCAAATTGTGGACCATGTTTTATAATGAAATTTTATCTAATCTATGTAAATGTGCATTCAAACAACTTTATATTCAAAGTTAACTATCAACCGACATTCATAACAACCTTTCTATGCATGAATGCAATTTATGTACATAACATATTTTATAATACAATTATAAGTTACCATTGTTTTAGACATCTACATCGAATTATAAGATTCATTCAAATGCAAAATGTAAACTTCACATTTTGTAATTTGCAATTTTAATAGATTCTTTTTAAATAAGTCAATACAAAACAACTTTAAACAAAGCCTCATAATCATTTACTAACATTATACGAATGATTGAATGCAAAAAGTACCAACTAAATGAAAATTTACTTTCGCTGCTACATATTCATGAACTTAGATATGTAAAACCAAGTCTTAAGCATCAAACCATACATCAACAAATTGTACCATGCAAAATGTACATAAAATCCAAAATTAGCGTGTATTAAATCATAATAAAGAGTTCAAGATTTAAAATATGTCCAAAATTTATATTATTATAAAAGTAAATATATAATAAAACTTATCAAATAATAAGATGCATCAATTCATAATAAAGAGAAATTAGTCAGTTACGACTACCTCTCATGGAAATGGTCATACGTTTGAATGACTTACTTAACGTAGTTGAATCCCAAAATGATATCTAATACTTTAAATATGTTCAAAATTTATATCGTGATAACAGTAAATATAATATAAAAAGACCATCAAATAAAAATTTGCCTCAAAGAGAATCTCGCTGAAATATACAATTTATCAATATCCTCATGCTCTCATCAGAATCATGGGTGGCCTGCACAACATGTGTAATTGCATATATACATAATATTATGTACTTTAAAAATAATTTTTGATGTTTTAAAATTAAATGACAATGTAAGATTATCAAAACAAAATTATAAACAGTTTCAAATTTCATGCAATACCTCATGGTGTTCCCCCTCCATTGTTCCCTTTTGGTGTTCACCATGCATTGCACCCTCTTGGATTCCATGTATGTATATATTAAAAATTTTAAATTGCACATGAAAATTATGCATAAACTCACAATATTAATAAAAATGTTACATGAATTTTTCAATTTGTTTAGATGATCCTATCCCCATTGTTGACTCCATCGATAAAGTCCTTGGAGAATGGAAATCATCTCTCCAAACCTAAAATTCCAAAATTTTAAAACTATAGCATAAATCTATCTCATTTTTTAATAAAACTTGCACTTCAATTTATAACAAAACATAAGTGAAATATTCAATACTTGTGGTACATCTTCTAATAGGGAGGAAGAGGGTGGCACTGTGTCCAAAACATCGGTCGGAATCAGAATCTATTAACATTTAGTTATATATACATAATTATTTCTTTTAAAAACATGTCCTCATCATATACCAATATAATAAAAGCAGAATAATAACTGTATCAACATGAAATCTTCAGAAAAAGTAACATCTCTCAAAATATCTTCATTGGAACTTGAACCTGGGACCATGAAATTATAAAAAAGTTTCATTCAACAAACGAGTTAACTGCACATTGTGAACGTATGATACATTTGTGTTAGATTATATCTAGAAAAATAAAAAAATGTTTGTGAATTGACATTAACACATACATTACAAATTACATTAAAATATCCACCCTAACCATTAACACATACCGATCCCACACCCGCTTTTTCATGAACAATTAGGTCTCTCCAACCATTATGACAAGCTTTTACATATTCTTTAAGCTCCTCAGTATTCATATTATCTATCTCCTCATATGTTTTATATACAAAATTAGCACGTGCATTAGCTCATGCTCTTTTGCCTATTTAGACCAATATCAATTCTAGTCAATGAACTCTGTATGTTGTCTATAATGGCATCCCTTCATTCTGGACTAATTTTAGAAGTGACTCCATCTCTGACCACAAAGTTAACATAAGAGGAGGTTGGCATACTAAAGGTGGATGAGAGCGAGGAAATTTAGTATCACGTAATGTGCCCTTACAATCATATAACCAACCTTTCCGAGTACCATAATATTCAAATGGAAGGTGAGTATATTTGGGTTTCATACACAAAAAAATTTATGCATAAAATAATTTTGTAAAATAAACTAGAACCTCATCATTCCATGTCAGCTTTCCATACGCTCTAAGGAACCTATCATAGAATGGATGGCTATATCAGGGTGCTTGAAATATTGCACCTTGAACATCTTTATTTTCAGTCCTTCTTTGATATTAAACATAGATTTTTCATTTTCTTTTGTAACCCTTTTATTAACCTCGGCCCATTTATTAGTACCCATCACTCCTTCCTTTCTATGCCTCATCATATTTATAAATGAATCTATGGTTTTCCCATTCTTCTCGTAAATATCAACAAATGAGATTAGAGAGTGCGTAACTATTTCTAAGCTTTCTCTACTCTCTGCAGGGAGCTCCAAACTCCCTGTTGTCACTCACTGCTTTGTCAGCCACTAGATGCTTCAACAACCAAATAGTAGTGATTTTTGATGCCAAAATATGATACACATGAGCTATTTGAGCTTGAAGGGACACTCTCCATTGTCTAGTGCTCATAAAGAGCTTTCCAACGATATATAGAAGTTTGAAAATGGACTTCCGAAGAAAACATTAGAGCTTATTGAAGAATCCCATTGGAAAGATGAGAAAATGAAGAAAACTGGCTAAGTGTTGAATAAAAATCGCAATCAAAGCTCGAGACAGTTCACTGCAATCGCATATCGGCCATCAGCGGGGTACACGTGTCAAGTCACAAGCAATATCGCACATCGGCCATCGGCGAAGGCAAAGAGCCAAAGCTTAAGAGTTATTGGCGGTTTGGGGGGCCGATTGCAATTTGCAATATCACATCCCGCATATTGGCCATTAGTGAGTTTCAAATGTTCAAAGACCATAGGAGGGGTTGATTTGTGATACAATGTAAAATGCCGGGGGAAGGCCAAGAAGGGTTAACAAAGAAGATCATAAGAAAAGCCAAGGGTTGGGACCCTCTTTCTCTCTCTTCCATGGGGGGCCACATGTCGCTCTCTTAGCGATATCACATCCCACATATCAGTGATGTCAAGGGCTCCCACTTAAGAGATATTAGTGGTTCCATTAGCCCATTGCAATATGTGGGATTTTTTTTCCGGATGCGATATAGATTTTTGGTTTGGTCTATAAAGGTATCACATCCGAACTATCATCGATCACAATAAAAAATGGGCAAAGCAAGTTAAAGCAACGATATGAGAGAAAAATGGAAATACAAAGGAAAAGGTCACTGAGACACACGGCTGACGACCTTAGCACCTAAGGTCTTAGTGCCTGGTCATATGAGTAAATCCACAAAAATGGGTATAGTAAAAGGGGTCGGGGGGGAAATCAAAATCGGCCCGTATCACTTGTTTTAGAGGAAACATCCTGCGACTGTGCGATTGCACTGTTAAATAAAGAACATTGCTCAAACACCGCACTAGGGCATTGAAGAAATTGTACAAAGGTTTAAAGGCAAGATGGGCTGGCAACTGTGATAGTTAATGAAGCATGGCACAACTACAGAGAATTTTGGGTCGACAACTCTAGTATTGAATGAAGAAGGGGGGCAGTGCATATATGACAATATGGGAGGCCTCTACAGAGACTTTATTCCTCAACATGGAGACTCACTCCTCTGCACGACACAACACTTCCCATAAACACTCCATCATTCCTCCATGGAGAAACTCACTCAGGCAGTTAAGATAGAATTGGCAGAAGCCAACTGATGCAGTGGTGAACCGCCTCAATAGCAAAGAGAATCATGACAACAGCAGGGATGTGGCTCCATCCAAGGCCTCCACTGAAACAGAAAAGGGACACCTCCTCCTTTCTCTCTCCATTTTCTTTCTTTGTTAATTAATTTCTATTTATTTCCAAGAAAGGATTCGATCCCTATTGTAATCTTTAGGTAGGTTGCAGTAGAGCCTTAGAGAGCCGAGATAGCTAGTCTAGCATGACAGCTAGGTCTCACGCTTAGATATTTTGATAATAATTCAAAGGACTCCTCCTCTTCTTATAAGATGGGGGATGAAACATAATAGAAGGGTTCCGGATTCTCAGACCTGCTAGGGCTAAACTCTGTGTTTCCATTTTGGTTCAATATGGTTTTATGGGACTTCACTGATATTATGGTTGAGTGTATGCACTCATAATTTTTCCCTTTATGATAGATGGTGTTTCCATGTAGATTCCAAGCATGATTCATGGGTAGCATGTCTTCTTGGTAATCTCCTTTCATTTTGAATTTTTCTTCCTTGAAATAGTTCAAATGCTGCTATTGAGTTTCTTGTTGGGTTATGGATTTATCTCAGCTGTTGATAGAGAATAGTACCAGGGGTAGCTTAGAATTACTTTAGATATTGGTAGAGAATTATACCCATGTAAAGATTCATCCTGGAACCTTCTTTTGAACTCCTCTATTTCTATCATTCCCTCGGAAAACCATGGTTTTGGATTATGTCTTGCTTTCAACCCTATCCATTGAATTCCACTTTCTGCTGGAACATGGTTACCTAGGATTTTATTGTTACAACCCTATGCATCTATTTCCCTCCTTCCTTTCCTTCTCTCCACCATCATTGCAACTTCAGTTTAAGTTGTCTTATTTTCGTGTGTCGGCCACTAGGAGGAGAAGTCATTTCTCTTTGAGATTTCCCAAATACCCTCCAGCATTTGGATCCACGAGTTGGCCTGAATCTTCCTCTTTGAAAGCTTATTGAACCAAGCCCCTCCTTTTATTTTCTTCTATTTACCTGACAATTGGAGTTATGCAGCCCCTCACATATAACCTTACAAGCACTCCTCTATTTAAGATGTCCTAAGCACTAGTCTAAAATCAACCCATGGGCTATCTCTAGGGAGCTTTCCTTACCTCCTACTACACTTGTGCTGCATGGTGCAAGATTTAGCAACAACATCTTTCTAGTGTTGTTGCCAGGGAATAGATTAGAATATTTCCCCTGGGTATGACAAAATAGTTCATTTTCTCTGTTAGGTGAGCATAGGAAGTGTGGGTTAAAGATATCTCACCTTGGCGACTCCATTGTCAATTATATGGTAAACATCCCGGCAACTCCACTGTCCATATATCTATTTGATCATCCTAGCTTTCAAGTAGCCCCATACTCACTCTGATGCTACACCAGTTGAAAACTCTCCCTGCATTGAATCTGAAATCAATCACATGGGGAGGTTTTCAAGATGCCCCTTCCTGTGTTCCTGGCCAACCAATTTGCACCACTGGATTTTTTAGCTATCATTGGTTTTCCCAATCTTGTCCCTCCATATCATGAGTCGAACACCTATTTTCCTAAATTCAGTGAGAAATAATAGAAAAGATCTAACTAAAATCTCAAAGACTTTCATGAATGCATGGAGCAACAAGGTATTCTTCTTGAAGATGTACAAATTAAGTTGTTTAAATTATCTTTAGAGGTGGATGCTAGATTCTGGTACGGAATGATACCTCGTTGTAGTATATCTTCCCTAAGAAGTTTTCATATAGCATTTTATCAATATTTCAAAAGAGTTTATCCATCAAATTCTTTATTTGAATATTGATGCACACCTCTTAATGATGAAGACATTCTTGAGCTAAATAACCCTGCTGAAGATGTATGTGAGAGCCCATCCCAAGAAGATATCCACTCACATCCAAATGAATCACCACATGAGCAAGAACGAGAAGAAGGAAACACCGTTGAGCTCCAAATAAACTCTCAGGGGGTTTGTTCAGTGGGTTTTGATGTTTCTCCTTCTTCTGATGAATATGACTCCGGTGGAAACTCAAGTGATGCAGAGACTCCACAACGCTTCCAGTCAGGGGTAGTTGCACAAGCAGAGGAGGTTGATCGAGAGGTTAACTAAGAGGCTCCGGCTCACAACGCACACCCTTCACATGGAGAACATGACCAAGACCCTCCTCCTATTTGTGATTCAAATTATTCATAGGAGGAAGAGATGGTCATGGAAGATCAGAAGGAGTTGTTTGCTAGCAAGTGGACAAAAATCTACCAGCAACAGGCTCTTCTTGAAAAGGCCAAAGCTGAAGAGTTGGATAATGTTTGTGGCTACCATGACCAAAAGACATCTTCCAGCAGACTGTATGGGAAGAAGAGGCTACTGCGAACTTTGCTTTTCTATTTCATGACCCAGTGGGTGAATACATGAACCTATTCATAAGCCATCAATAGATGTCATTTCAAGAGCATGTATTAGGTTCCAAATTTCCAGATTTTTCACATTGCATGCATGTTTTAATTTCTCTTTTTCAGCCGTATGAAGGCATGTGGTCCAGTACTCGTATGCTGGCCTGGCTCTATTGGAGATTTGAACATACTTAGCTGAATTAGTTACTGAGCATAAGTAGTATTGTACATAAATATGCTCACCATCTGAGCATTTACTTTTCAGTTGTTATAATTTTTATTTTCTGCATTTTAGATTCTGGAGGAAAATCCCATAGAGATTTTGCTAATTACAATGCTCATATATTAGTGACTCCATACCCAATGGTGAAAGAGGGTGGTTTGTAGGTTCTAAACACCTTACAATCAAGGAACTATCCCCAGTAGGAGCTAATGTTGTCACTCACTGCTTTGTCAACACCAGATGCTTCAACAACCAAATAGTAGTGATGTTTGATTCCAAACTGTGAGACACATGAGCTATTTGAACTTGAAGGGACCCTCTTGATTTCCTATTTCTTGTAAAGAGATTTCCTATGATATATAGAAGTCTGAAAATAGGTTTCTGAAGAAAAAGTTAGATCTCATTGAAGAATCCCATTGGAAAGCCTAGCAAATGAAGAAAAATGGCTAAGTGTTGAAGAAAAATTGTAATCAGGGTTCTAGATAGTTCATCGCAATTGCATATTGGCCATCAGTGGGGTACACGTGTTGATCCACAAGCAATATCGTACATCGGCCATTGACAAATGCAAAAGGCCAAAGCTTAAGAGTTATTGGCAGTTTGGGGGGCCAATTGCGATTTGAGATATCGCACCCCGCATATCAGCCATCGGTGATTTTCAAAAGTTTAAAGACAGTAGCAGGGGCCGATTTGCGATATAATTTAAAATGTCAAGGGAAGGCCGAGAAGGGTTAACAAAGAATATCATAAGAAAATCCAAGGGTTGGACCCCTCTTTCTCTCTCTTGTGGGGGGCGGGGGGCCATGTGTCACTCTCTTAGTGATATCGCATCCCGCATACTAGCGATGTCAAGGGCTCCCACTTAAGAGATATCGACGGTTCCATCCACAGATTGTGATATGTGGGATATTTTTCTCCGGATGTGATAAAGGTTTCTGATTTTGTCTGTAAAATTATCGCATATGGACTATTGTCGATCACAATAAAAAAGGTGCAAAGCAGGTTAAAGCACTGATATGCGGGAAAAATGGAAATACAAAGGAAAAGGTCGTCGAGACACACGTTCGATGACCTTACCGCCTAGAGTCTCAACCCTCAATCATATGAGGAAAGCCACAAAAAGGGGTATAGTAAAAGGGGCCGAGGGGAAAATCAAAATCGGCCTGTTTCACTTGTTTTAGATGAAAAATCCCACCACTGTGTGATTGCACTGTTAAACAAAGAACACTACTCAAACACGACATCAGGGGGCGATATGTGCTGACAATTGCGATATTTAATGAAGCATGGTGCAACTGCAAAGCATTATGGGTCGACAACTCTGGTATTGAATGAAGTAGGGGCATAGTGCATAAATGACAATATGGGAGGCCTCTACATAGACTTCATGCCTCAGCATGGAGTCTCACTCCTCTACATGACACAACATTGCCCAAAAACACTCCATCACTTCTCCACGGAACATCTCACTGAGGCAATTAAGACAGAATTGACAGAATTCGACTACTACAACAATGAACTGACTCAACAACGAAGAGAAGCATGACAACAACAAGGACGTGGATCCATCCAAGGCCTCCACCGAAACAACAAAGGGACATATCCTCCTTTCTTTCTCCATTTTCTTTCTTTGTTCATTAATTTCTGTTTATTTCCAAGAAGGGATTCGATCCCTGTTGTAATATTTAGGTAGGTGGTAGTAGAGCCTTACAAACCCAAGACAGCTAGTCTACCATGACAGCTGGGGCTCAGGCTCAGTTATTTTGATTTTAATTCAAAGCTCCCCCCCTCTTCTTATAAAAGGGGGATGAAACATAATAGAAGAGTTCCATATTCTCAGACCCACTAGGGTTGAACTCTGTGTTAACATTTTGGTTCAATATGTTTTTATGGGACTTCACTGATATTATGGCTGAGTGTATGAACTGATAATTGGGCTCTTTATTATAGATGGTGTTTCCCTGTTGATTCTAAGCACGATTCATGGGTAGTATGTCTTCTTGGTAATCTCTTTTCATTTTGTATTTTTCTTCCTTGAAATAGTTCAAATGTTGATGTTGAGTTTCTTGCTGGGTTATGGATTTATCTTAGCTGCTAATAGAGAATAGTACCTAGGGTAGCTTAGAATTACTTTAGCTATTGACAGGGAATGATACTTATGTCAAGATTCAGCTTGAAACCTTCATTTGTACTCCTCTATTTCTATCATTCCATCAGAAAACCATGGTTTGGGATTTTGTCTTGCTTACAACTCTATCCATTGAATTCCACTTTCTGCTGAAACATGGTTACCTAGGATTCTGTTATTACAACCCTATGCATCTATTTCCCTTCTTCCTTTCCTTCTCTCCAGCATCACTGCAACTTCAGTTTAAGCTGTCTCATTTTCATGTGTCGACCACCAGAAGGAGAAGTCATTTCTCTTTGAGATTGCCTAAATAACCCCCAGCATTTGGATCCACGAGTTGGCCTGAATCTTCCTCTTTGAAATCTTATTGAACCAAGCCCCTCCTTTTATTTTCTTTTATATATGTGACAATTGCAGTGCTTCAACCCCTCACATATAACCTTACAAGCACTCCTCTATTTAGTATGTCCTAGGCACTAGTCTAAAATCAACCCATGGGTTGTCTCAAGGGAGCTTGCCTTGCCTCCTGCTGCACTTGTGTTGCATGGTGCAAGATGTAGCAACAACACTCCCAAGATCATTCATCAATTTAGAATAATGAGTTTTGCACCTTTGTAATGGGCATTGTTGGAGGTTTCTCTCCTAAGGAAGCTCATCTAAAATATCATATGGATAAATGGTAGTTGGTGTCTGGCCTTCTTCTTGAAATGTTTGGCTTCACTTATGTCTACTTCGACCAACAATTTTACCCTCTGGATCAATATATAAAATTACATAAATTTAAAAAATGTGAACAAATGTATTCATACATGTATGAAAGATAGAAATGTATACATATATGTACATACAATTCATTTACATGTACAATTATTTTTAATATATATTTTTTATATAATTTAACAAAATGATGGTGACCACTCAAAGATAGTTGACCACCCTAAGATTGATGACCACCTGAAGAATTTTGAGAAGCCTGAGATTGATGACCACTCGGAGAATGTTGACCACCATGATGCGACAACATTGTGAACGAAGCATCTATAAAAAAAATAGAAAAATAGTTCAATATTTATGTGCACATACATATGATTCTACTTATTATTTAACTGAAATGCAATTATAATATATATATATTATTATATATATACCACGATGTCAACGATGGACCTCCCCCGATTCGTTTTATATTCTCTTTGATCCACGACCTCAACCTCCCACTCTAGTAGATGCATGAGACTCTATTAATGTTCACCTTGAAGAATCATGTGGAAAATGTTCATCCATGATATGGATATCTATAGATATATAGATGCATGATATTTAAAAACTTACCTTGTGCATTTACAATTCTTTTTAAAAATGTTAAACATTTAAAAAGGTCATGAATTCAAAAAATTGTTGTAACCCTTGAAGTTACCTTATGCATTTAAAAATCTTGAAATTTCTATTTAAAAATATTAAGAATTCATGAAAGGAATAATATAACTGATGAAATTACCTCATGCATTTAATCGATGTAACCCTTGAAACTACATCATGCATTTTAAGATCTTAAAATTTTTATTTAAAAACGTTGAAAGAATTCAAAAAATTAATGTAACAATCCAAAGCTCTTCATTTAAAATATACTCAAGAATAGTAACACAAATGTTGAAGCATGCACATTTTGAAAATTAAATACAAAATTTTCTAAAACATGTCAAGTTCATCAAAGTTGTGCTTACATGGTGGGGGCACACTTGGTATAGAATTGAAAAAAACAGAGGGTCATTAAAAATAACACATTGATAACTAAAAAAAACACACATAGCACAGATATCTTACAATGTCCATCAATAAATATTGACGAAGAATTTTTTAACACTAATTCATCTTTCACACACAAATCTTGAATTGTCATTGCCCCATACAATAGATCATTATACATCATATTAATATTTTCATGATGTCTTATGCTAAATGATTGAATTCATTGAGAATATTTTTTTCTTATCCATGTAGTTGTTTTAATCTCTTTTTTAACTTGGTACATGCCTTTCATCTGGTTGCACACAAATTTAGAATTGGTGTAGATTACAATTCCAATGGATCCATACTCCCTAGCGTTTCCTAAGCCTTCTATCAATGTAATATAATATGCTTCATTGTTTGTTGTTCTTCCAGGTACATTCATTTTCCTTTGGAGGACTTTGTTTGTCACAATATTGCATAGCACATAAGTAATCACTGCTTGCCCTAGATTAGGATAACAAGAAACTTCTATGCATAATGTCCATTTTTCAACCATGTTTAATGGGTTTTTTGATCCTTGTTAAAAAAAAATTCAATAAAATGAATTTAATATATTTATACAAATATTGTTAGGTTGTGCAAAGGATCACTGTTTAGGAAAATCTGTCGGAAGGCTAGGTGGAAAGAAAGGTTGTTTCTACTTGGTTGGAATGTTGTAGAATTGCAAGAAGAAAAAAACTAGAGATCTCTAATTTAACTCAACTACAAATCTCTAATTCATTCAACTTAGCTTCAACTCAACTGAAGGTTGCGAGTATTTACTAATATATTTTTATGTTCATTCCACATATACAAATATTTCTAATTCATCTTAGCTTCAAATCATCCAAGTTTGAAAATATTTCTAAATTTATTTTTATTTTCATTCTTGGAAATTTAACACTTATTCATGCCTTGTTATAAAATTAAAATGAAAAATGATAGACCGATTTTATTCTAGTTTATTCTAGAATGATGCTTGTTTATTTATATGGCCTAAATGGGTCTATTTATATATGCTTCATTCAAAATATAGTTAAGAAAGAGGAAAAAAATAAAATGAAACATATAGACCCAATTTTACTATAATAAACTTAATATTTATGTTGCCTTCTTAAAATTAAAACACTAACATTAAAATTAAAACACCAAAAATAGATGACAAAGAAATGCCGACACTCTAATTAGCTTCAATCCCATGCACCCAACAAAATAGAAATGAAAAAGATGTATCTCAAAAAGAAACTACTACTTGAAAAGAGAAAGTACAAGAACCTTCAATTAAGTGTATTCTGCTTCATCTTAGGAAGATAATAAGACCCATATTCCAAGCAAACAGGGAACCAAAGTGAATTACACATAATGAAAAAGTAAACATAAATGAACATATAACAACCAGAGTAAGGAAAATATGTTACTAAGAAGCGTCGAGGTTTTTCTACGAGATAAATCAAGGTAGAACAAGTCAACCCAATAACATTAAATTAAAACACCACAGATATATTACAAAGAAATTCCAACACTCTAATTAGCTTCAATTTCATGCACGCAACAAAATAGAAAATGAAAAAGATGTATCTCAAAAAAAAACTACTACTTGAAAAAGAGCAAGTACCAAAATCTTCGATTAAGTTTATTTTGTCTCATCTTATGAAGCTAGAAAAACCCATGTTCCAAGCAAATAAGGAAGATTGAAGTTAATTACACCATGGCAAATATTAGGGTCTAATATTCGCAGGTGGGCTAATTTTCCATGATTTTTCCAAAAAAATGATTTACCAGTTTCCATTTTTTATAAAAAGGATTCGCCCAAATTTTACAATATAAAATTATTTTACCTTAAAAATCACCAACATTATATAGAGAGTATATATAAAATCATTATAAATTTGAATATTTTTACAAATACACAAATAAACATATTATAGTTTTCATATTATGGACTATTGATATTCACCAAAGTTTTTAAACTTTAAGATAATTTTCCATCTTTAAAATTTTCCATGAATTATACATAATGAAAAAGGAAACATAAATGAACACATAAAAACAAAAGCAATGAAAGTATGTTACCAAGAAGCATCGAGGTTTTTGTACGAGATAAATCAAGGTAGAACAAGTCAACCCAATAACATTGATTTTAAAACACTAAAAATAGATGACAAAGCAATGGAAACACTCTAATCAACAAACCAATAACATTAAAATTAAAACACCAAAAATAGATGACAAAACAATGTGAACGCTCTAATTAGTTTGAATCTCATGCACCCAAAAAAATAGAAATGAAAAATATGTATCTAAAAAAGAAACCACTACTTGAAAATGGAAGTACAAGAACCTTCAATTAAGTGTATTCTGCCTCATCTTAGGAAGATGATAAGACCCATGTTCCAAGCAAATAGGGAAGAAAAGTGAAATACACATAATAAAAAAGAACACATAAATGAACATATAACAAATGACACAAGGAAATTATGTTACTAAGAAGCATCAAGGTTGTTCTACAAGATAAATCAAGGTAGAACAAGTCAACCCAATTAACATGAAAATTAAAACACCAAAAATGGATGACAAAGCAATGCCAACACTCTAATTAAAAACAAAATAACATTAAAATTAAAACACAAAAAATAGATGACACAATAATGCCAACACTCTAATTAGCTTCAATTTCATGCATCCAACAAAATAGAAATGAAAAATACGTATATCAAAAAGAAGCTACTACTTGAAAAGAGCAAGTACAAGAGCCTTCAATTGTGTGTATTCTAGCTCATCTTAGGAAGCTAATAGACCCATGTTCTAAGAAAATAGGGAAGCAAAGTGAATTACACATAATGAAAAAGGAAACATAAATCAACATATAACAACATAAGCAAGGAAAGTGTGTTACCAAGAAGCATCAAGACTATTCTACGAGATAAATCAAGGTAGAACAAATCAACCCCATAACATTAAAATTAAAACACCAAAAATAGATGACAAAATAATTCCAACACTCTGGTTAGCTTTAATTGCATGCACTCAACAAAATATAAATTAGCAACCTAATAACATTAAAATTAAAACATCAAAAATAGATGACAAAGAAATTCCAACACTCTAATTAGCTTTAATCTAATCACTCAACAAAATAGAACTGAAAATGATGTATCTCAAAAATAAACTACTACTTGAAAAGAGAAAGTACAAGAACATTCAATATATTGTATTATGCCTCATTTTAGGAAGCTAATAAGACCCATGTTCCAAGCAAATAGGGAAAAAAAGTGAATTACACATAATGAAAAAGGAAACATAAATGAACATATAACAATAGAGGCAAGGAAAGTATGTTACCAAGAAGCATCAAGGTTGAACTTTACAAGATAAATCAAGGTAGAACAAGTCAACCTAATAAAATTAAAATTAAAACACCAAAAATAGATGACAAAGTAATGGAATCACCCTAATTAGCAACACAATAACATAAGTCAATCCAATAATATTAAAATTAAAACACAAAAAATAGATGACAAAGCAATGCCAATACTCTAATTAGTAACCCAATAACATTAAAATTAAAACACTAAAAAAAATGACAAATCAATGCCAACACTCTAATTAGATTCAACCTCATGCACCAAAAAAATAGAAATGAAAAAGATGTATCTAAAAAAGAAAGTACTACTGGAAAAGAGCACATACAAGAACCTTCAATTAAGTGTATTATGCCTTATCTTAGGAATATAATAATACCCATGTTCCAAGAAAATAGGGAAGAAAATTGAACTATACATGATGAAAAAGGAAAGATAAATGAACATATATAACAACAAAATCAAAGAAATTATGTTACCAAGAAGCATCAAGGTTGTTCTACGAGATAAATCAAAGTAGAACAAGTCAACCCAATAACACTAAAATTAAAACACTAAAAATTGATGAAAAAACAATGTCAACACACTAATTAGGAAACCAATAATATTAAAATTAAAACACAAAAAATAGATAACAAATAAATTCCAACACTCTAATTAGCTTCAATCTCATGCACCAAGAAAAATAGAAATTTAAAATATGTATCTCAAAAAGAAACTACTACTTGAAAAGATAAAGTATAATAACCTTCAATTAAGTGTATTATCTCTCATCTTAGGAAACTAATAAGACACATGTTCCAAGTAAATAGGGAAGCAATGTGAATTGCACATAATGAAAAAGGAAACATAAATGAATATATAATAACTGAAGCATGTAAAATATGTTACCAAGAAGCATTATGGTTGTTCAACGACCATGATATCATCTTCTTTTTCATTGGTGTCCTCTTCATTGATCAAAATGTTCATTTTGTCGATTAAATGTTATGTGCTGAGAAGATGGAGATATGATACTAGCATTAACGATAGGTACATCATTTATAGTTCTTTGGCATTGCATCATATGGTCATATTCTCAGCATATAATATTTTAATCGAATAGGGGCTCCTAATAATCATAGGGCTTCTCTTCGGAGCGTTTTGGAGTATCTGGACCATAGTTCTACGAGATAAATTAAGGTAGAACAAGTCAACCCAATAACATTAAAATTAAAACACCAAAAATAGATGACAAAGCAATGCCAACACTCTAATTAGCTTCAATCTCATGTACCCAACAATATAGAAATGAAAATGTTGTATCTCAAAAAGAAGCTACTACCTGAAAAGAGCAAGTATAAAAACCTTCAATTGAGTGTATTCTATCTCATCTTAGGAAGCTAATAGACCCATGTTCCAAGAAAACAGGGAGGAAAAGTGAATTACACATGATGAAAAAGGAAACATATAACAACATAAGCAAGGAAAGTATGTTACCAAGAAGCATCAAGGTTGTTCTACGAGATAAATCAAGGTAGAACAAATTAGCCCCATAGCATTAAAATTAAAACACCAAAAATAGATGACAAAGCAATTCCAACACTCTAATTAGCTTCAATCTTATGCACTCAACGAAATAGAAATTAGAAACCTAATAACATTAAAACTAAAACACCAAAAATAAATGACAAAGCAATGCCAACACTCTAATTAGCTTTAATATAATCACTCAACAAAATAGAGATGAAGAAGATGTATCTCAAAGAACAACTACTACTTGAAAAGAGAAAGTACAAAAACATTCAATTAAGTGTATTATTCCTCATATTAGGAAGCTAATAAGACCCATGTTTCAAGCAAATAGGGAATCAAAGTGAATTACACATAATGAAAAAAGAAACATAAATGAACATATAACAACAGAGGCAAGGAAAGTATGTTACCAAGAAGCATCAAGGTTGAACGCTACAAGATAAATCAAGGTAGAACAAGTCAACCAAATAACATTAAAATTAAAAAACAAAAAATAGATGACAAAGCTATGGAAGCAATCTAATTAGAAACCCAATAATATTAATATTAAAACACCAAAAATAGGTGACAAAGCAATGCCGACACTCTAATTAGCAATCCAATGACATTAAAATGAAAACACCAAAAATAAATGACAAAACAATGCTAACACTCTAGTTAGCTTCAATCTCATGTATCCAAAAAAATATAAATGAAAAATATGTATCTCAAAAAGAAACTATTACTTGAAAAGAGCAAGTACAAGAACCTTCAATTAAGTGTATTCTGCCTCATCTTAGGAAGATAATAAGACCCATGTTCCAATAAAATAGGGAAGAAAAGTGAACTACATATGATGAAAAAGGAAACATAAATGAACATATATAACAACAAAATAAAGGAAAGTATGTTACCAAGAATCATCAAGGTTCTTCTACGAGATAAATCAAAGTAGAACAAGTCAACCCAATAACATTAAAATTAAAACACCAATAATGGATGACAAAGAAATGTTAGCACACTAATTAGCAACTCAATAATATTACAATTAGAACACAAAAAATAGATGACAAAGCAATGCCAACAACTTAATTAGCTTCAATTTCATGCACCCAACAAGATAGAAATTTAAAATATGTATCTAAAAAAAAAACTACTACTTGAAAATAGAAAGTACAAGAACCTTCAATTAAGTGTATTATGTCTCATTTTAGGAAGCTAATAAGACACATGTTCCAAGCAAATAGGGAAACAATGTGAATTGTGCATAATGTAAAAGGAAACATACATGAACATATAACAACAAAAGCATGGAAAATATGTTACCAAGAAGCAACACGGTTGTTCAATGGCCATGATATCATCTTCTTTTTCATTGGTGTCCTCTTCGTTGATCAAATTTTTCATTTTGTCAATTAAAATGTTATGTGTTGAGAAGATGGGGATATGATACTAGCATTAATGATAGGTGCATCATTTCTAGTTCTTTGGCATTGCTTCATATGCTCATATTATTAGCATAGAACATTTTGATCGAGTAGGGGCTCCTAATAATCGTAGGGCTTCTCTTTGAAGCATTTGGACCATAGTTCTTCGAGATAAATCAATGTAGAACAATTCAACCCAATAACATTAAAATTAAAACACCAAAAATAGATGAAAAAGAAATGCCAACACTCTAATTAGCAATCCAATAACATTAACATTAAAACACAAAAAATAGATGCCAAAGCAATGTCAATACTGTAATTAGCTTCAATCTCATGCACCCAACAAAATAGAAATGAAAAACATGTACCTCAAAAAGAAGCTACTACTTGAAAAGAGAAAGTACAAGAACCTTCAATTGAGTGTATTCTACCTTATCTTAAGAAGCTAATAGACCCATGCTCCAAGCAAATAGGGAAGCAAAGTGAATTACACATAATGGAAAAGGAAACATAAATAAACATATAACAACATAAGCAAGGAAAGTATGTTACCAAGAAGCATCAATGTTGTTCTACGAGATAAATCAAGGTAGAAAAAATCAACCCCATAACATTAAAATTAAAACACCAACAATAGATGACAAAGCAATTTCAACACTCTAATTAGCTTTAACCTCATGCACTCAAAAAAAAAGGAATTATCAACCTAATAACATTAAAGTTAAAACACCAAAAACAGATGACAAAGCAATGCCAACACTCTAATTAGCTTTAATCTAACCACTCAACAAAACAGAAATGGAAAAGATGTATCTCAAAAAGAAACTACTACTTGAAAATAAAAAGTACAAGAACATTAAATTAAGTGTATTATGTCTCATCTTAGGAAGCTAATAAGACCCATGTTCCAAGCAAATAGGGAAGAAAAGTGAATTACACATAATGAAAAAGGAAACATAAATGAACATGTAATGACAAAGGCAAGGAAAGTATGTTACCAAGAAGCATCAAGGTTGAAAACTACAACATAAATCAAGGTAGAACAAGTCAACATGTTGTAGTGCCTACAACCACCCTCCAAAATTTTTCCTTAGCTTTGTTTTGGAGCCTCCTTACCAACCTTTCACAACAGCATGTCTTGCTTCGTCAAATACACAAACTTCAGCGATTTTCTTGCAGAATGATAACCTGTCCATTAGAGCTTGTTGCATTCCCCTCACAAGTTGTTCTTCCGGACTTGGTCCAACTGAAGGCTAAGAAAATACCTCAATAAATTGTGTAATTCGGGAGGGAAACCAACCTTCCATCCAGAAATTGTGCAATTATGTCTAGCAGCTTGCTAGGCTCCAGAATTACAGAATTCTGCTAGTCAAGCTTCATCCAGAAAATTATGTAATTCCTCCCAACAGGGTTGCTCAGCCCAGGAATTGCACAACCCTAGGCAGGAATCAGCTTTGCTGCCCAGAAATTGCTCAAATATCCTGGACAATTAGCCCAGCTCATTTCCAGAATGTGCATTTTCTCCCAGTAATTGAGTAGGCTCTTGCATGTGTAGTTGGGTTGACCAGTTCCACCCGGGACCGAGGAAACTTGACTTGCATGCATGGGCTGCTTTTTCATGGAATAAAAAAAGAAACATGTGAAAAGAACCCCTAGATTTTAGGGAGCTATTTTTAGCAGCTAGAGGTTACATGCAAAGATCGTTTCAGAATCTTTCCTCCAAGTGTCGCTTTTTCCTAGATTTGTGGCATGCGCATCATGAGCTTCAAACTTATTTATTCGACACTTCAAAGCTCAGTTCTTCACATCAATCTTGGATCTATGACATCCCACAACACATCCAGGACTCTTCGAAACATCCAACTCAGCTATTCACAAGTAAGTGGCCTAAACTATTTTTTACAGCATTTCTGTTGCTTTTTGTGTTTTCTCTTGTATGAGTGTTGTTTTCTTGATTTATTTGAATGCTTGTTGTCATTTACATGCATACTAGATTGTACTAGCACCATTTCAGTTTTCATTACTATCTCACTGTTGTTGCATGCATGAAACTGTTTTGCACAAACGGTCACGGATTTAGCAACTCGCTTCACCCACATGCATGATGTTCCATTTTCTGAATCTTTCATTCATTGTTTGCATACACAATCATTTTCTTCTACTTACACTTAGTATTTCCATGCATTCACTTTCACATTTTCTTTTAGTTGCCTATCGGTGGGTCTTAGCAGCCTTGGCCCGGACTCTGCCTCACCAAGACAACATTGCACAATCCTGGTAGGGAAGGCTTTGTCTTCCCCTTAGGAAATGCACATTTACACTGAGAAGCTATTCCCCAGGCTTGCTCTGCGCAATTATGAGGGACAGTGACTGTTGGCCTAGAAAATTGCGCAATGCAGTCACTGAGCCTGCAACCATTGCCCACAGAAATTGTGCATTACCCAATTCCAGTAGTTAGAAGTCAACCTGGATTGCGTATTACGCAATTCCAACAGTCAGTCACGCCTTCCAAACAGCCAAAACTTCCTTTTGCGCAATTCTAGCAGCCAGTCAACCATACTCCTAGAAGAAATTGCGCAATCCTTTTCTATCAATCCCTAGGTATGTGTTATGTCATTCCCAAATTTGCTTTAGTTTTCGTTGATAGATTTCTTGCCATGCATGTCGCTTTGCCTCTAGATCTAGTAGGTGTTTGTCCGCTTCTTGACAGTTTAGGATCAATGGCCTCTAATAGAACAAGATTAAAGGATGTTGGCAGAAGTGCAACTAGAGTAGCAGTTGAGCGAGTGTCTGCAAGTATACCGATATATGAAGATACCAAGCTGATTCTAGACAAGGACATCAAGCTGAAATGGCAAGAGGTTAATGATGCATTTGCAAGCACATTTGGGGAAGACCTCAAAGACCACCAGGTATACATGAACTTTCACAAGTCCAACTTGTACTAGATTGCATACAGATACCTCGTGTTCCCATGTGCAGACATGATACACTGAATCGTCTCGCACACTGACCCCAAGACGATGACATTGAACAGTGTCAACGGTACGAAGATTGCAACCTTCAGGGCATAGGATTATGATAATAAGTATTAAATGTCAGAGCCCGTGACTATCATGGAGACTCCCTTTAGCTTACCCAACAATAATGCCAACTCTAGAGACATTCTGAAGAACTAGGTAAAGGTGCTGGCTAGATTCAGGATGACACCCAATCAGATCTACAAGATGAAGATACTACGGAAGGCGTATCAATACTTGGTCATATTTCCATGTTGACTGTATGGCCAAGAAAGCACGAAAACCTTCCCACATAGTTGGGTGATCATGTTAGACCAACTGGCCAGAGAGGACAAACCATGCAATTGGTCTGACATGTTGGTTAATCAGCTGAAGAAATAGGTAACGAGGGCTTGACAACCACCCAAAGGTATGCAAGCAGAAATCTACATGTCTGCCTACATCTTGGATGGAGTCTGTGCCCAACAGGAGTTCCGAGGCTTGAAGTGGGCATGGTCACCAGTGGATATTGTACTGAACACTTATTGTAAGATGTTGTTTGAATGCAACTTCAGAGCAGTTATCACATAGATGTCTGATCATTTTGTCACCCTGGTTTACAACATGATATTCGAACAGGATCCACCCTGCATGTCGATGTTAGCAATGGAGGCGCTGATAGACATAGTTGATTGGTATGCCTCACCGTATGACACCTTCATACGAATTTACAGTGCGGAGAAGCCTCTGCATGTTCTGTCGAAGTATTCCTTGGACGTGCTCATCATGCAAGAAGTAGCATATCACATCTTGATAGGTTTGACAGCTAGGTTACACAGGAAGAAGAAGGCACCTTGGCCCGCTCTTCTACTATGCATCGGGTTATACGATATCTAAAGTTTCAAGCATGTGGATGTCGAAATAGAGAAGATGAAGGAGTATCCATTTGACCTCCAAAGTTACAACATATGACCCACATTGTCTTGTGAAAGATCATTGCAGGAGAGTACAGTTCAACTGGATCCACGGGGCATTTCATTAGGCGGAGGAGGACCCATGTAGATATTTCTAAAGTTTCTCCAGACCCAATAAATAGGTCGGCTTCGTTGTGGAGTGGTTAGCCAAGCAACGTGAAGCAGAATCCCAAAGAGACCCAGAAGCAGCAATAGCTGTAGAGGCAAACATACCAGTGCACGACAAGGGCATGAGAAATATTGTCGATCGCATGGAGGAAGCGAAAAGCTGCAAGTTGCGAGCATATCCACTTATGGAGAAATTAGCTTTGGACATAGAGGCAAAGAGGCAACAATGTGACAAGAGAAATGCGCAAAGGCAGAGAGATAAGTGGATAATGGAGGAAACGGAGAAGGAGTTGCATCAGTTGAAGGAGCAACTCCAAAAGGAATAGGTGTTGCACAAACAGGAGAGGGAAGTGCAGTAGAAATAGGTACAACAGGGGAAAAACATGTGCGGATATATGAAATAGCACCCGTATAGGTACTGGATTCATAAGAACAGTTGGCATCAGGCAAACATGGTGAACCATCACAGGAGCAGGACTCCACTTAGGAGATAGAGTAAGCACTTGAATAGATGGATACGAACTTGGAGCAACAAGAGTTAGAGTAGGACATCGACCTCATGCCTCACCACCAAGAGGTCGACCCACTAGGTTCACCATATCTAGAAGATGAGCAAGTCCCAAGTGACCAAGGAGACACTCAAATCCTTGGAGATGAGTCGGAAGGAGAGATGCACAACATCTCATTCAACGAATCTCAACATAGAGTTGTGAAATCGCGCAGAGTGTCAACTCTGGAAGATCATACATCTCCTGCATAGTATGAGGAATGAGTGATTGTGTCTAATGTGTGCAAACATCTAGCAGCCTTGGCCAATGCCACTAGAGCATATGCCGAAGTCACTAGCTCAAGTGTTTGCTTTCTGATAGATGAGAATAAGTGAATGGCTAAGGAGCTATAGACAGCTAAGCAAGGAAGAGAGTTGGTGACAGCGTCTGCCCGAGCAGAACTAAAGAAGGAAATAGTAGATGAAGTATTGTCCCTTGACACAGTTATGTGGGTGTTGTATTCCAAGTTTGGTACCATGCATAAGGTAGTCACCCATCTTAATGGATGGCAGCCATGATGTGCTAGAAGAGCACGCATCTTGTCGAACGTGCATGCTACCATTGATTACATGCAAACATGGACAATGAGATACAAGGGAGCCCCGCTTCAATTTCCTAAGACGATGAAGCCTAGAGCGATCGAGCTGAAGGCACCCATCCAGAGTCAGATCCGAAACTATGAAGAGCTCCCGCAACTCATCACTAGTCTACAGGCTTCCCATTCACGTGTATTCAAGAGTATGGATGTTGTGGTGCACGCACATGAAATCCCATCTATTGAGACTCTCAACTAGGTGAAAAGAAAGGCACAAGTCTGACCAGAGCTTGACTTGTACTTTGATGAGTTGATGCGCATTGCCACCTGCCTAGACTTGCCAATTAGCACAGACAGCATGAACAAGTATGTTGCTGGTTCGGCCGCATTGAAGACAATGATGCACATACTTTCAGAGGAGATCGAGCAATGTACCTAGATGCTATGGAGGTAAGAGTCAGGTTCTAGAAAGATGTGACATTGGAGTACACGGACACCATCGCGGACTAACGATCTTGGCATCAATACACTACTGTTGATCATCGCGAGGATGTTGAAGAGTTGGACTTCCAACGATTTTCGAGTCATAGTGATGTCTTGCATGGCTTTCTCAAGCCATTTTGTTTCACATGGGTACCTGTGCATTGTAATGTAACATCTTGTCAAGTGTGAGTTCAAGTGTGATAGTCGGACGTAACAGTTGTAGAGTAGATGAAGATTTGTTGAGTCCCAAACTTACATCTTTCCTACACCTTTTTCTAGCTTCTTCCCATTCATCTGAACCTCTTAAGTCATCAGTATCATTGCATATTAGTTAAAAAAGGGCATTTAAAGTGGTTTCTTGACTATGTGTTTGTGTTGCTATTTGAACTAGATTGTTGTTTATAAGTTGTGGTATCTTGTCACTTTCCGCAGCCAGCGCAATTTTCCGCAGCTATTTTTTCAAAGTCTATATTGCAGGTGTCTTCAGGTGAATCAAGCCACATGGGCAAGTTGCAAATGATGTGGACATGGACCGAGTCCTATTGGCTCAGTTGAATTCATCAGAAGAGGCCATAGTCAACGGTGGGCAAAGCGGTGGTCAACTTAAGAGTCCTACGGTGATAAAACTCTGTTTTTCACCACGTGAAGCTTTTCGTGGTTGTTCCTAGATCTCAAGGGACAAATTAACACCTGTGGACTGCTCCATGAACCGGATCCAACAGCCACCCTCCAAAGATTGAAGCTTCACGGCAACCATAATGCTAAATCTCGGGACTTGGTTGTTTACGTGTCTTTCATCAGTGCAGAGTGTAGGAAAACAGTTATGTCATCCTCTGTTATAAATAATTTGTTCTCATACGCATATTAGTTAGCAATTTGGTAATTTAATTCTGACTGTGAACGAGCCCACTATGCCGTGATTTTATCTTTGTGTTATGGTTACATTTTAATACATGAAGAAGACTCTGTTTCTGAGTTCAATTCGTGGTTGATCGTTGATTGTTCGAGGATTGTGCAGAGGACCCCTGCACATGCCAAGGTCTTGTTTATTATTGTATAGTTTCATGCTTTATTTCTTTGTGTTCCTTATGCCATAATCATTCGCTTGTATATATATTACATTTCTTATGGTATTAACGTTTGATAGTTGTCCATAGCTTTTCACGTTTTATATGCTGTTAACTGATCAGTGCCTTTGTTTCAGATTATAATAGGCAGCCTGGGCATTTACACATAGTTTCCTAATGACTAATAACATGGAATTATTCTTGTCCTTCTGCTGATTCATTTCCTTTAGTTTTTAGTTCCAACACTGTGTTATTTATTTCAGTTTTTCTCATTTACTCTTTTGCAAGATAGATATTAAATTACTCATGACATTTTCAGTTATCTCCTAAAGCCAGAGTGAGTCGAATGGTGAGGGATTGAAGTATGAATGCGTAGTTTTATATTAGTTTATTTTTCTGCAAGTTAGTTATTAAATTGCTCATGTCATTCTCAGTTACCTCCTAAAGCCAGAGCGAGTCGAATGGTGAGGGATTGAAGTATGAGTGTGTAGTTTGATAGTATTTTTATTTTCTGCAAATTAAATATCAGATTGCTCAAGTTGTTTATGATTACCTCCTAAAGCCAGAGCGAGTCGAATGGTGATGGGTTAGAATATGAGTTGATGTAATGTGATTTTAGTTTACTTTGCTTGCAATTTTGGATTTCTTTGAGTTAAGTTTTTCTTATATTTTTATGGCATCAAGGATACTGGGTTTTATGGTCACTAGCTCACTATTGTTTAATTAGAATAGTGGCACATTTTCACTCTCTTTCAGGAATTAGTTTCATCATTCATGTTTTAAAACCTTTTTTTAAAAGTTTGAAGTTTTGAAAATCAATTTAAAGGACATCATTACCTTGAACATTTATATCATACTTGTCTTTTAGAATTTCCATCTCACATTAGGGAATTAACATAAATAAACCCAAAACAAAACAAAAACTCAAAAACGACAAAAAGGTAAGAAATAGGTTATCTTGCACATATAGTGCACCGCACTTCAACAGTTTACAACTCCCGGATTGACAATTAATACAACAATTTAGGACACTCTAAATTGACCAAACATTTTGGTGCCGTTGCCGGGGAAGTGTAACTAGGTAGCCAATTTCCTAAAAAAAAAAAAAACAATAAGAAGAAGATAAAAATTGATAACTTCTTGAAGTATGCTCTCCTCTTGCACTTTGTGTGATCTGGAGGATCAGAAAAGAGAGTTATTGGTTAAATAATTTCTTAAGTATGTTCTCTTCTTGCACCCAGTGTGACCTGGAAGATCATAAAGAGAATTATTAGCCCAACTTAAAAATAAAAAAATGACATGCATAGAGCAAGAGATTCTAGGGGAAGGTTTATAGCTAGAGCCAAGAGTTTGATTTTCACAACTCCATATTCTTCAAGGCATAGAAAAGATTCACCACCATCTACCCCTAGCCTTAAGATTCCTGGAATTCAAGGAGCAACTGAATTAGAGGATTCTCCTACACCATCTATCAAATCTCATTTAGAGGAAGACCCTTTCTTTACTTCTACAGGAGAGCATATTGTAATTCAAGAAGTAGAATCACCTGAAGAAGGAAAGGAAGAAACTCCCTCTCATCCTCCCTTAATAGAAGAACCAGAGGACTCTGAGGACTCTGAAGAAATTATCATGACAGAGGAAGTAGTAGATGGAATTGGAGGTAGAGGTAGAGGTAGAGGAGGAAACAATGGAAGAGGAAATGGAGGAGGAAGGGGTAACAACGAAGGAAATAGGGATGGGGATAACTCATTTGGATTCCCTATAGCCGATGAGGAAACCCATACAACAATGAAAAACATTTCACCATCTATCCCCCCAAATTTTCATGGGTTGAGAAGTGAGGATCCCGAAACATTTCTATTTGAGTTTGAAGTCTTGTGTTGAACCTATGATTATATGGAAGACTCTCAAAAAATCAAACTGTTTCCTTCAACATTAAAAGGAGCTGCTTTGAAATGGTTCATGGGACTAGCCACTTAGTCTATTAATAGTTGGAATGATATGAAACAAACATTCTTGGATAGATACCTAGACTATTGCATGCCCACCAATCATAAAGATGAGGTATTCAAGATGATGCAAAAAGAAGATGAAAACTTGGAGGACCTACTTGAAAGATTTCAATGCAACTTAAAGAGAGAAAAAATGAGTAATCTAGATGAGGAAACCTTGAAAGCCCTTCTATTAAAAGCCATTAGAGATGAATGGATAAACATTTTAAACATGATGGGAAAGGGAGATATCTCTCAACTTCCACTTCATGACATAGCAGAACTATGTGTCCATCTCTCAAGGGGAAAATCTAAAACTGCAAAAGGGCCGAGAGATCCTTCTTTGATTAAAGCAAACAAATCTGCAACCAATTCAGTAAGTAGGGTAGAGATTGGCAATATGCTTGATGAGTTCAAAACTGATATTTTAGGGAGCCTTAGTGAGCAACTAGACACCCTTAAAATACAAAACAAGAAGAAAGAAGAAGTTGAAGCTTTGGCCATCTTTTGTCCAAAATGTAGGAAGAAACATGCCCTAAGGGAATGTCCCTTGGATGCAAAAGTTGTAGAAACATGTATGATTTTCTCGGAAAGCCATGAGACCAAGGATTGTCCTTCAATTCCTGGGCTCAAAGCTATCGTTCAAGAATATTCAAATTCAGTGGAGTCTCTCTGTTTTGTTACAAGGAGACCATGGCAGGGGCAACAAAATCAAGTGTTCAACAATCCTATGAACTTTCAACCCCCGCCAAATTGGAATCCTTGGCAACAACCTTGACCCCAATCTCAAAATCCATATCAATCATGGGTACAAGGTATGCAAAATCCTTATGGGAGATTTGCTCAATTTTATCAATATCCTCCATCTTTCCGAAATCAACAAGCTCCACAACTTCCAAATCAAAACCCACAACTTTCATTACCATTTCCACAACAACAACAAACTCCTCAACGAAATTCTCAACTCTTGCTTCCATTCCAACAAAAGAAATTCAAATACCTTCCCAGCCATCGCCAAATCCCACTAATAAAAATCCTCAAAATGCTTACATGGTAGAAGGACAACAATTTCCTACCTATATGATTGTTCCTCTCAATGATGTACAACTCAGATCTGGTAGAGTTTTAGAAAAACCTTCTATAGATGCTCAAAAGCAAAGTATTTCTGAGGAAGATTCTCTTGAAGCCAATAAAGGTTTTGAAGCATCTCTTCAAAGCCCAAACACTTAAAAAGAAAAAGAAAAAGAGTCAACCCCCACAACTCCTATAGTTGAGCAACCTACATCATCATCCACACCTCCTTTTCCTGAAATATTACAAATTGCCAAAGGAGTGGAAAAACAAATCTTGTTGCCTAACTATGATTTCCTAGATGAATTAAAGAATGTTTGTATCAAGATTCCCTTGCTACAAGCCATTAGAGAGATGCCTATTCTGGCAAAAACAATGAAGGAGTGGAGTTTCAAAATACCAGGAAGGAAACCAAGAGATACAAGAAGAATCCACCCGGTAGGAAAAATTGCAGATATCATGATGCGAAAAATTACCATGCAGAAGTATGTAGATCTCGGTAGTCCAATTGTCAAGACACATATCAATGGGGTAGAAATTCCAAATAATTTGATTGACTTAGGGGCTGCTATCAACATTATGAGTAGACAGACTATGGAACAGCTAAAACTTCCTAATCTTCTTTTTACACCTACCTTACTACAACTTGCAAATCGATCTATAATCAAACCAGATGGTGTATTAGAAGATATTTCAGTCTCCTTAGATTCTTGGGAATATCCAGTAGATTTCATGATTTTGACTCCCAAGAGTAATCTAGGAGGCCACCCACTCATTTTAGGAAGACCTTGGCTAACCACAACTGATGCTTTCATTAGTTGTAGATCTGGGGATATGTACATTTCTGATGGTAATTCGACAAAGAAATTTAATTTGTATCCTCCAGCAAAAGAAATGATAGAAATAGGAGATAATGAATGGGTCGATGATGAGGACACTATACAACCTGTCTTTACCATTTCTAAAATTAGTGAAGATAGTCAAATTTTGAACACATTAGAAAATTTTGAAATATCTTCAGAATATGACCACACACAATTTTAGTTAGATTCTGACATTGAGTATCTATCATCTAGACAAATGTCTCTTTACTCTATGGAAGAGTTTGGTAGTTCTGCCATTGAAATTTTCCAGGTAAAACATTGAATATCAACAAAAACTTGGAAAAATCACAACAGGGAGAGCTAACCAAAATCTTACAAAAACATTCTACTGCATTTGCATGGGAATATACTGATATGAAAGGTATTGACCCTAAGACTTTTATTCATCACATCTACATCGAGGAAAATAGTAGACCAATCAGACAACCTCAGAGAAGGATGAATCAAAACCTTAGGGAGATAGTGAAAGAAGAGCTCCAAAACTACTCAATGTAAACTTCATTTATCCAATTTCAGATAGCCGATGGGTTTCTCCCTTGGTTATAGTACCTAAAAAGAATGGTAAATAGAGAGTATGCATTGATTACAGGGAATTGAATAAAGCAACCTTGAAGGATCACTTTCCTTTACCCTTTATCGATCAGGTATTAGATACACTAGCAGGAAAAAAGTACTTTTCATTCTTGGATGGTTTTAGTGGCTATAATCAAATTCAGGTAGCACCTGAAGATCAAGATAAGACCAAATTTACTTGTCCATGGGGAACTTTTGCTTACCGAGTGCTTCCTTTTGGAATATGTAATGCACCCGCAACATTCCAAAGAGCAGTACTAGGAATTTTTTCTGATCTAATCCATGATTGTGTAGAGGTTTATATGGATGATTTTACAGTTTATGGTGACTCATGGAAGAAGCATGCAGAATTTGGACACAAAAGTAAACTCTATAAAGATGTTAAAGAGACAAATCTTTCATTAAGTCATGAAAAATGCTTTATGATGTTTACTGAAGGTATTGTTTTGGGACATCACATTTCAGGGGATGGGATTAAAGTTGATAGATCAAAAGTTGAAGTCATCTCCAAGTTGCCTATTCCAAATTGTCAAAGCGATGTTAGAATTTTTCTAGGATTTACTGGATACTATAGAAGATTTATAGAAAAAATCACTAAAATAGCATCTCCACTCTTCAAACTGCTTACAGAAGACTGTGAATTCAAATGAGATCCTGATTATCAAACAACCTTTGAAACTTTGAAAACAAGAATATCTGAAGCACCTATCTTGAGAGGACCAAATTGGAAACTCTCTTTCCATATTTCTATAGATGCATCAGATACAGCTCTAGGAGCCATGTTGGGCCAAAAGGATTTAGTTCCTTATGCCATTTATTATACCAGTAAAAATTTGACTCCCTCTGAGTTGAATTATACTGTGACTAAAAAAGAGTTCTTAGTCGTTGTTCATGCAATCAATAAGTTTAGACATTATATAACAGGTTATGAAACTTGTATCCATACTAATCATTCTACTATTAGATATCTAATGAACAAACCTCTTACTAATGGCAGAGTTACAAGGTGGCTCTTACTGTTACAAGAATTCAATATTACTGTGTTGGATAGACCAGGGAAACAAAATATAGTAGCTGATTTCTTGTCTAGGATCCAAAATACTAAAGAAGATTCTCCTGTAGAGGATAAGTTTCCCGATGAATATTTGTTTGCAGTAACTACTAAGACTCCTTGGTACGCAGATATTGCTAACTATTTGGTTACAGGGAAACTACCTCCACATATATTTCCTAGTGAAAGAAGAAAGATTATTCAGGAGAGTTCAAAATATTCATGGATTTCTAACGAATTGTTTAAAATAGGGCCAAATTTTGTGATTCAGAAGATGTGTTAGGGAGGATGAAATGCCAGATATTCTTAAAGCATGTCATGATGAACCATGCGGCGGACACTTTGTTGACAAAAGGACAGCCTATAAAATTCTCTCTTTGGGATATTTTTGGCCTTCCCTTTTTAAAGATGTAAAACAATATGTCAAAATTCACGACAGCTGCAAAAGAGTAGGGAAACCTACCCTTTCAAATGAAATACCATTGCAACCACAGGTACTCATCGAACCCTTTGAAAAATGGGCTTTAGATTTCATTGGACATATTAATCCACCATCTAAGCAAAAGAAGTATATATTGGTATGTACTGATTATGTCACCAAATGGGTAGAAGCCAAAGCGTTAGTTTCTGCTACTGAAAGTTCAATTGTTAATTTTCTTTATGAGGATATTTTTACTCACTTTGGTGTTCCAAGAGAGATTGTGACAAATCAGGGAAGCCAATTCACATCCAACCTGGTGGAGAAGCTGATGGAAGAATACAAAATCAAACACAGAAGATCTACTCCTTACCATCCGCAAGCAAATGATCAAGTGGAGTCTACAAACAAAGTTCTTGAAAGTATCATCACCAAAATTGTTCATCTACACAGAAGAGATTGGGTAGAAAGGCTTCCTGAAGCCTTGTGGGCCTACAGAACTACATGGAGAAATACAACAGGACATTCTCCCTATGAACTCGTTTATGGGAAAGAAGTCCTGCTCCCCATCGAGTTCCAAGTCAAAACCTTCAAGATGGCAGTTCAGTTGGGGATGGAT
>APFE030273245.1:22436-100165 GCA_000404065.3 Pinus taeda | reverse complement strand
CAAAGAGCTAAGTGGCATGAAAAATACATCAAAGAGAAAAAGTTTCAAGAAGGAGACTGGGCATTGCTATTTGATTCTAAGTTTAAAGACTTTAAAGGCAAATTTCAAACTCATTGGCTTAGGCCATATGAGATTGACAAAGTCTTTAGCAATGGAGTGGTAAGAATCAAGACCATTGATGAATCTCAAACTCCTCTTATTGTGAACGGCCACAGATTAAAGATCTATCATAAGCCACTCTCAAAAGAGGAATTTGTCAAAATGTTTCAAGATAATTCTGCAATAGTGCTGGTGAAGAAGAATCCTTCTTCTCCACCAGCCTAGCCTTTGTTCCTTTCTGTTTAAAAAAAAAAAAAAAAAAATTGTATAAGCCTGAAAACCAATCATTGATTGGCAGCCTTATACAGAAAATGTAGGGCGAAAATCAGGAATTCCTGACACCCTATATTTTCCAAAAAAAAAAAAAATCTCTCCCTCATTTTTCATTCCACTCCACCTCATTCTCATTCCACTCCATCTTATTTCCATTCCACATAACTTCATTTCAACTCCATTTCATTCATTTCATTCCATTAATAAATGTTTTTATGGCCATTTTCTATCCAGTCAGTCATCGTTTATACATCTCATTCAGTTATAAGCTTGTTGGGTCAGTTTCCGCAACTAAAGTCAGTTTCCTCAGTTGCTCACTGATTCCGCAGCCAGTTGGGTTTTTGCAACCACCACTCTGTTTTTCAAAAAAAAAAAATTACAGTCAGATGTTAGTTCAGCAATCATGAAATCAAATGCAGGTATGAGGATATATTATGAAGACATAAGGCATTCAAAAGCACCAACGAGGAGCAACTGATTGAAGACTAAAGAAAAATGACAAGAATTCCAAGGTCTGAACAAAAATTTATTTCAAATGGCATTCTAACACATTTTTGCATAGTTATTAAATCACGAGCTCAACTATATGCAATGATTAAACGTAATCACCTCTATAACCATTTCATTCCATGCCATTCCTCCATAAGCCATGCATTTATTTTCCAACGGTCTTATGATTAATTCCCGGATTTAAATCAAGTTTGGAAATATTCTCACACTCCATTTGTGATTATGGATCGTGGTTGATTTGACTACGGCTTCTTTCAGCCACACAAAATCCACAGCCATTTTATAAACGTGCTTGCGTCCATTCTACAGCCACCCATATTTAAAAACTGTCGAATGCACTTTCTCCCCGTACTGTTCTATTGACCTCATAGCTTCATTTCCATCGTGCTCACATAAGCCTTCACCCCATTTTGTTCTCTATTCCACTTCATTCCGTGTACCTATTCTCTGATATCCGCTTACATTTGCTGGTCTCCTTCATAAACCCTGACCATCTCTGCTAATTCAGACGAGTTTTAAAGAACAGAAGGAAGGATGGGACGGCTGTTGAGGGCAGAACCAGAGGGACCCAAATTTATTGAAGGATATCCGCAAGTGAAAGATATATTGAAGAAGGCCAGGTGGTTACGTTTTATATAGAAATTAAAAGGCTACCATAGGGAGGTTACAAAGGCCTTTGCAAGGTCTTTTGATGGACTAGACGTGGAAATTGGAGACCTAAAATTCACATTAACTGAAGCGTCAATAACAGCTGCCACAGAACTTCCTCAGGGAGGTGAACGCTGGCTTAAAAACCAAAGCATTGGTGATGAAGCTTGGAGAGTGATCTTACGTGACCCAAGTATGGATGTCACCAAAATTTATCACCTGTGAGGGACGTTTTGGAGCAATGTACATGTATCATGCACGTCTGTTAATGAATTTCCTAGACAACCAGATCCTTAATCTGCCATACTTTTTACTAAACAGTTTGAAAAAGATGTCTGTAACCATCCAAAAGCATCTAGGGGACGTAAAACCACATTTGTATCACCATGGTCTCGTGAAAATCCTAATAGAAAAACAATTAAAAGAGAAAAGGGACACCTGGGAGCAATTTTTAATTAGAAATTTCGTTGAAGAACCCCAAGAAACCCCTGAAGGTAGTACATCAAAAAGAAGTAAGAGAAAGAGAACAGATGATAAAACTCAGAGCCCTCCTACTAACACAGTTGAGAGAACTAGTAGAGAAGAAAAATTGTCTAAAAGGAGGAAGGAAAAGACTCCTACTAACACAGTTGAGAGAACTAGTAGAGAAGAAAGACTGTCTAAAAGGAGGAAGGAAGAGACCGAGGGTAAAAAGCCAACAAAATCAAAAGAGAAAAGAAGCATTGAGGCTGTGCATCAAACCCCTTCCTTAGAAGAATATCACCATGTATTGTCTGAGAGATTAGTTCACCTTCAGAACAATTAGCTATGGCCAAAAAGAAAGGAAAAGGAAAACGGAAGGAAAAAGACAGTAGTCCGCAATATGTAAGAAGAAGCAGCAGGCTTAAGGGAAAATGGAGAAAAACACAAACGAAAGGACCCCATTTTATTGATATGGGAGAAGGAACACCTAAACAAACTCCAGCTGGTAGTATTCCACCTCATTCTCAGCCAAATGTTGAAACTAGTCCTTAAGATGATGACATGAGTCCTTTTCGGCCAGAGTTTGAAGTCAATTCTCCTCCACAGCATTTGGGGGACAACCCCAAGAAAACGACACCCAAAATAGATCCAAGGCAGCAACAAGGTGATTGATTACATAGAATCCTTAGAAAGAACAGCCACGGGTCCCAGCACTTCATCCACTCAGCCTTACATAGCACAAGAAGCTCTAGTCCAATCATTGAAACAAGAAATATTTGAGTTGGAGGTTTTAAATCAACATATTAAAAATGAAAATGAAGCACTCATAAAGCATAGCAGATTGGACAAGATCATCCTGACAACACTATGCTACACCTGGGACTATGGCACAAAAAGAACAGAAAATTGAAGAAGAAATGCAAGAAGATAAGTAGAGCACCGATTAATCTTAAATTCAGATGCTTGATGAAGAAGCCCAGGATGTTAGCAACACCAAGAAAGAGAGGAAGAGGGTTGGATGTACTGGCGGAAGCTTCAGAACATATGATTTGAAGGGGAGATAGTCAAAATTTTGGTTGCATGAGGACATGCAACACCTTCACAGTGGGGGTATGTTGAGTCCCAAACTTGCATCTTTCCTACACCTTTTTCTAGCTTCTTCCCATTCATCTGAACCTCTTAAGTCATCAGTATCATTGCATATTAGTTAAAAAAGGGCATTTAAAGTGGTTTCTTGACTATGTGTTTGTGTTGCTATTTGAACTAGATTTTTGTTTATAAGCTGCGGAATCTTGTCACTTTCCTCAGCCAGCCCAACTTTCCACGGCTGTTTTGTCAAAGTCTATATTGCAGGTGTCTTCAAGTGAATCGAGCCACATGGGCAAGTTTCAAACGATGTGTAAATGGACCGAGTCCTATTGGCTCGGTCGAATTCATCAGAAGAGGCCATAGTCAACGGTGGGCAAAGCGGTGGTCAACTTAAGAGTCCTACTATGATAAAACTCTGTTTTTCACCACGTGAAGCTTTGCGTGGTTGTTCCTAGATCTCAGGGGACAAATTAACACCTGTGGACTGCTCCATGAAACGGATCCAACAACCACCCTCCAAAGATTGAATCTTCATGGCAGCCATAATGCTAAATCTCGGGACGTGGTTGTTTACGTGTCTTTTATCAGCGCAGAGTGTACAAATATAGTTATGCCATCCTCTGTTATAAATAATGCATTCTCATACGCATATTAGTTAGCTTTTTGGTAATGTAATTCTTACTGTTAACGAGCCCACTGTGCCGTGATTTTATCTCTGTGTTATGACTGCATTTTAATACATGAAGAAGACTATTTATGAGTTCAATTCATGGTTGATCATTGATTGTCCAAGGATTGTGCAGAGGACCCCTGCACAGGTCGAGGTCTTGCTTATTACTGTATAGTTTCATGCTTTATTTCTTTATGTTCCTTATGCCATAATCATTCGCTTGTATATATATTACAATTCTTATGGTATTAATGTTTGATAGTTGTCCATAGCTTTTCACATTTTATATGTTGTTAACTAATCAGTGCCTTTGTTTCAGATTACAATAGGTAGCCCAGGCATTTACACATAGTTTCCTAGTGACTAATGACATGGAATTATTCTTGTCCTTCTGCTGATTCATTTCCTTTAGTTTTTAGTTCCAGCACTGTGTTATTTATTTCAGTTTTGCTCATTTACTCTTTTGCAAGATAGATATTAAATTACTCATGACATTTTCAGTTACCTCCTAAAGCCAGAGCGAGTCGAATGGTGAGGAATTGAAGTATGAATGTGTAGTTTGATATTAGTTTATTTTTCTGTAAGTTAGTTATTAAATTGCTCATGTCATTCTCAGTTACCTCCTAAAGCCAGAGCGAGTCAAATGGTGAGGGATTGAAGTATGAGTGTGTAGTTTGATAGTAGTTTTATTTTCTGCAAATTAGATATCAGATTGCTCACGTTGTTTATGATTACCTCCTAAAGCCAGAGTGAGTCGAATGGTGAGGGGTCAGAATATGAGTTGATGTAATGTGATTTTAGTTTACTTTGCTTGCAATTTTTGGATTTCTTTGAGTTCAGTGTTTCTTATATTTTTATGGCAGAAAGGATATTGGGTTTCATGGTCACTAGCTCACTATTGTTTAATTAGAATAGTGGCACATTTTCACTCTCTTTCAGGAATTAGTTTCATCATTGCATATTTTAAAACCTTTTTTAAAAGTTTGAAGTTTTGAAAATCATTTTAAAGGACATCATTACCTTGAACATTTATATCATACTTGTTTTTTAGAATTTCCATCTCACATTAGGGAATTAACATAAATAAACCCAAAACAAAACAAAAACTCAAAAACGACAAAAAAGTAAGAAATAGGTTATCTTGCACATATAGTGCGCCGCACTTCAACAGTTTACGACTCCTGGATTGACAATTAATACAGCAATTTAGGACACTCTAAATTGACCAAACAAGATTCATGGGGGCAAATGAACTATCACAAAGGGGATCGTCAAGGGTCACCCCACCCTTTGCCATAAATAGTCCCTCATAACTCATTGTAAAGGCTTTTGGTCAGTGAAGCTTCCGATAGGACTATCTTCGAGAGAGCTTGGACAATATTTTAACGAGCCTTAGCTTCTCCGCTACGCAGAGCTAGTACATCTCTTTGGAGGAGCAGGCGATTGTGGCTGTAACATTCCACTATCAGAACTAGTGGTTGGACATGGATGCATTGTATGACTAGAACCTACACTTATTAATATAACAAGATCCAACATGCTTCACGCATATGTTATATTATATTTCAACTATCTGTTTACTCTAAATTATATATGTATTTTTTTGCTCACGCATGCATGTATAGCTATTTCTGTATATGTATGTATGAATCTTTTTGAAATGTGTTGCTAGTTTAACCATCACTTTGGATTTCTTGCTAACTTGCCTTCCATTTTGTGATGTATCTTTGCTCTTGTGTTCCCTTCTTAACTCTGTGCTATCACAGGTTTCCAAGGGGTGCACTTATCTCAAACCCCGTGCGTTAGAACCTCTCATGCACCTTCCTTGGTTCACTGTGTATGTCACACCCTTGCTACCAACAGAGTTATCTTACTTTCCTCTATGCGAAATTGTGGTCAATGTATTACCATACGACCCACTGCTGGGACTCCTACACCAAACGGTCTAAGGTCTAATTCGGACTTATTATCAGGGAGATCCTTTGACATGTTGGCAGTCCAGCACCATCAACATTTCTGGCACTAGAAGGAGGGCCAGATGACAAGCTATGTCCTCTCATATCTATCATGGATTCTTGCACTCTTCTCCCTCCATGATGTTTTTCGAATTCTGAATCTATTACCATCATGAGTGAGTTTTTTGATCACTTGTCCACATACATGTATGATGGTGAAGGCGAAGTGGCCTGGCCCAAGTTCTTGCATGAATTTCTTTCCATGCGTCATGAGGAAGATGGATGTTCTAACGAACATGCCAGTTTGCTACTTGCATACACGCTTCATGAATCTTCTCATCGATGGTTGTGAAGCCTTCTGGCTGATAGTGTGCACTTACTTCAACACTTATGTGATCTCATTGAAAACACTTTCTATCATTTTGATCCAGAACATCTTGCCCAAAAACTTCTACAATAATGGAAGGCTTCGGATGAATTAGTTATGGATTTTTGGCAGCGCTTCCATGATTTGCAGTTTCAAGCTTTGAAGAGCCAGATGATTTTTTTCTATCTTTGGGACCAATTTGAGTAATGCGTTAAGAAATTTCATTGTCGGAAGAAGAATTTTGAAATCAAGCATCTCTCAGTATTCTTCAATGATGGAGTTGCGTCAGATATGGTCACTGTCGCAAGTGATTTTCCACCGTCCCCTCATCAAACAACTCCACCACGACAAAGTGATGTAGGAGATCATGCTCACACATCTATTCAGCTGTCACATCCTGCCAACATCATTTCACTTAATTTTTGCACAGATTTGGTTGTGAGTCCATCAAGTTGTCATATGAATTTTGTTCCACAAACTTTATCTTCGTACTCGGCTAATCCTTTGGACGATATTGTCTTGTGTTCTTCCATTCCGGACTCTACACTTGTTGTGAATGAGGAACAAGCCATTGACGGAGTTGGCATTGTCCAACCAACATGCGCTATCATTCATCAAGAGTATGACTGGGCGATTGAGCATCAACTTTTGGTGAAGGATGAATCCCTTCCGTCCGAGCCTCCTCCATTCTTCCCTGACATCTTTGGTGAAGCTTCCATCCATGATTTGGCATGTGTATCTTCATCTACAAATGCACCCATTGTTGATCACTCACAGGACACATCGGATGTCAATCCATCATTCGAAAACAGAGAGGATAAGCCATTCATTGAAAATCCACTTGATCTTTCATGCACCTTTTTCGGAAACACAGAGGATGAATTTGTTTTCTTCTCATCTACCCCTCTATTTGATTCATCGAATCATGAGGATGCCGATGAAATCATTGATTTTTCTGATCATGGATGTCGTGATCCATTTACTCCCATATTCGATCATGATCATCATTCTATCACAGTCGATTTTTTGAAGCCACCAGTTTATGATGATCTATTTGATGATGGAGTCAAAACACCCAAGACTGAGGAGGCACTTTAGCTCGATCTGATGGTTATGTCAAGCCCTCGCTCTCTTGGGGTTAGTTTCACTTCAGATCAGGAAATTGTTCAATCACCTGAGGCTCCTCATCACTCATCTATATGCATTGAAGATCAATCTCACACACAGATCATACTTCCTCCACGCTAACTACACGGTCCCTGTTAGAGCTCTAGGAAACTCCCCTAGGTTGTAGCTTGGAGATGCCTGGTAACATATAATCTTCAATATGGTTCTAGGAACTTATTGGGATGGGTGATGGTTTGGTTCAAGCCAGATAACCACTTCTACTATGTTTTCACTCCATACATGCATGAACACCCTCAGACTACAAGGCTTTAGACCACCAATGCTCAACAATTTGGGAATTAGGTGAATAGATGAAGAATACTAACCACACGAGCAGATGCATACAGAATGTATGATGGCTAGCTGCAACTAGTAAAGAAACTTGTAAATCTAATCTATCAATGCAGAGATAAGATGACAGTTATCTTGCATTAGATACAGAAGAAACCTGAGTGACCTACTCACTGATACATTCAATTGTCTAATCCAAAGATAAGATGACAGTTATCTAACATTAGACTTAGAAGAAATCATGAATACAACACTTTAGGCACAAGCTTAGAACAGAAGAGAAATGGGAATTGAGCAATTAACAACAAAAGAAGCTTGCATTGTTGAAAATGAAGATGAGACACTGCAAGTTACAGAATATATACAGTCTCCAGAAGTTGAATCGAAACACAATTGCCAACCTTGATTAAATATTTCTTCTGACTATTTATAATCTATCATTACAATTTCCCTTAGCTGTTTAGGGATGGAGGGGTCTTAATTGACCACCAACTACCATTAATTATTTGATAGCGTCTTTGAACGTAGTTTCTTTCTCCACCACGAAAACTTGAACAGTTATGGTACCGTGTTGTCCTCCAAGTGCTTGGATTAATCATAGCAGTGGAGTTCCATGATTGTTTAATTTGGTTACTGAGTCGTGCTGTACCCTTTTCTCCTTCAACCATGCTCTTCTTTTAATTTAGTTTCGTGGTCAGACCATTGCCTGACTGACAGAGTCGGCCATCCTCTTATTCATGCCACAGACATGACGTGGGGGTATGGAGTGCATGGGTAGATGGACGGTCGTGAATAATCATGAATGGTGGTTGTCGGATCAAGGGAGATGTGTGGTGGAGATCGTTTTTGGAAGCTAGCAGTCATGATGGGAGTAGAATATGTCCAGGTCGTTGGATCTTCGGGCAGGCGGATTGGACGGTTATCAGGCGACGGAGATGCATGGAAAGTAATGTGCGGGGTGGCTTAGTTTGAGTGGAAACCACTTTTATTAGGAGGTAAGCGTTAAGTGTCAAAAATCACTTGATGTGATTTAGTGGATGACACGTACTAGCGGAGGAGAGAGGAAAACCACTCTCATCGGGTGGGTACTTTTTGCGCTTGTTGTCCGCGCGATATGGGCGATAGCAATTAGATTTGGTGGGGTGATCTAATGGTGGAGAGTTGTTGGGCATGTTATGTGTCTCGGATGAGGCGTGGGCCATTGGATCGGCGGGGAAAGATCAACGGTGGAGAGCAGCGAAAGTACGAGGTGTCCTTGGGAATCGTGCTACAGGTGCGCATGGTGGAGGGGTAAGGTTTTATGGGGGGTTTTTTTGCTAATTTGCTTGGGGATAAGGTTAGAGGGGCTTTTTCGAGATTTGAAGGTTAATTTAGGAAACATAAAGGGTAAAGTGTGAGCAAGCTAAGAGAATAAGGGGAATAATGGCCCGTGTGGGACCCTTTTAAGAACATCAAAGTAACCTGAATCCTCATTTAACCTTTAAAACATCAGTGATGCACCTTAGGTCTAACATTGGCTCCTTCTAGGGATGAAATCCTCCCTGTGAGGTTTCAAGAATCATAAACCACTTCCTTTTACATAAGAAACAAGATCATAAATATTACCTAGTATTCCATTGGGCATGGAGTCTATCTAAGCCTACACTAAGACTTTGAAAAATAACATATTTACAATACTGAGGCCTAAAAGCCTTAAATAACATAAAATTTCAAAAACCGCCCATTGACTGGGCCATCAAAAATAGATTCTCCCTCCAAACTTTCCAGCATGAAAGTATTGTTTCCCTGGACCTGAGAGATGACAAATGGTCCTGTCCATAGAGCATCAAATTTACCATGATTTCCTTTATTTTCCTTCAGTGCGTCCCATTTGAGAACCTAGTCACCAACCTGAAAATTGTCCATCTTTGCCTTTCTGTCGAAAGCTTCCTCGATTTTCCTTTGATGTATTGTAGACCTCTCAATCAGTTGATCTCTGATCTGATGAACTTCAGTCAAGTCACTCATCCTCCTTGCCATGTCACTTAGCTCGTTTTTCTCTTCTTGCAAGAATTTGGCCACAAGGAGGATCAATTGGATTGGAAAAACAGCCTTAGTTCCATATACCAGCTTGAATGGAGAATTCCTTGTGGACTTTTTGATGGTAACCCTATCAACCCACAATACAAACTTCATTTTAGAATCCCAGCTCCGCTTGTTGTCTTCCAGCAACTTTTTGATTATCCTTACAAGGATTTTATTGGATGATTCTGCTAGGCCATTACCTTGAGGATAATATGAGGTGGAATGAACTAGTTTAATGCCCATTGATTCACACATGTCCACCAACTCTTTTTCCCTGAAAGCTGTTGCATTGTGTATAACCAATTTGGTTGGGCAACCAAACTTGGTGGAAATGTTTTCTGTCAAGAATTTCATGACAACCTAGTGATCAACTTTCTTATTGGGGATGGCCTCAATCCATTTGGTAAAATAATTAGTGGTTACTAAAATCCATCTATGCTGGCCACTGGAATGTGGATTAATCTCCCCTATGAAATCCAAACCCCACTGCTGGAAAGGGCCACTAGTATGTATTGGCTTCAGGGTCAAGGATCTCAGTTGTTGCCTTCTTGCAAATCTTTGGCACTTGTCACAAGATTTCACAAATGAAAACACATCAAAGAATAGAGTCGGCCAATAATACCCAGCTCTTAGGATCTTTTGGGCTATGCTTTTCCAATAATGATGTCCTCCACAGATGCTAGAATGGAATTGGTTCATGACTTCCACAGACTACTCTTTATCTAGACATCTTAAGAGGATTCCAGTTGGGTCCCTCCAATAATGTAGGTTCCTATTAATACAAAACTTGGTTGCTTTGAGCTTGATGGTTCTGGCTTGACTTGAGCTAAGCCTTGGAGGGACTTCTAGTTTCAACAGGAAATGAGCTATATTGGAATACCAATCACAAGAAGCCAAATTCTCAGGTAATCATTGGTTCTTCTTTCGTTCTTTTGTTGCCTCCTCTTCTTGTTCAACCTCTGAATTTGCACCTATGCAATTTATGTCTAGTAGATTGCAATGTTCCTCAGCCATAAGCTTAGCCAAGCCCTGGCCTTTGATAAGCTTGGTGGGCTTCACCTCTATGCTGAACTCTATGAGGTTTGCAATCCATTTGGCCCTTCTTCCATCAACATCTGGCTACGTTAAGATATCCTTTACTAAAGCTGAAGGTACATAGGCAACTACCTTGGAGTGCAGAATGTAGATTTGGAATGCCTTCAAAGACTTAATAAGAGCATAAGCCTATTTTTCAATAATTTCATATCTTGCTTTAGCATCTCTTAAAGTTTTGCTGAAAAAGGCCACTGGGTGCTCTGTACCTTCATCATATTTCTACAATAAGACTACTGCAAGGGTGTCACAGGAAGCAAAAGAGAAGATATGTAACTCCTTGTTATAGTCTGGGCTGATTAGAGTGGGAGCCTCCATAATAGCTCGTTTGATGGCTTCAAAATATTTTCTTGCTACATCTGTCCATTTTATCTCTGATCCCTTCTTCAACATGGAGGTGATGTGCTTCACTAGTTCTGCAAAATTGGGAATAAACCTCCTTACAAAATTGATCTTACCCAAAAAGGATGAATGTCCTTCTTTGACGTTGGACAGACAATGTCTGGATTGCTTTAATTTTTTCTGGGTTAATCTTGACACCTGTAGTAGAAATAATGTGCCCTAAAAGCTTGCCTTCTTCTAGAGCAAATTGTGACTTCTTGGGATTCACTGAAATCCCAAACTTTCTGCACTTCAAAAACACCTTCTTCAGATGTTGCAAGTGATCCTCATGACGGCTAGAGAAAACTGTTATGTCAACCAAGTAGATAAGGACAAACTTGTCGGTCTTCCCCACAAAGGTTATGTCCATGGCTCTCTGAAAGGTAGCCCCAGCATTCATCAGTCCAAAACGCATCTTGGAGTACATGAAAATGCCCCAAGGAGTAGTGAAGGCAGTCTTTTCTTGATCTTCTAGGTGTACATCAACCTGATTGTAGCCTAAAAATCCATCTAAGAAAGACATAACTCTAGCCCCTGAAACTTTTTGGAGCAAATGTTCCATTTTGGGCAGGGGGTAGTTTTCTTTCTTAGAGCATTTGTTGAGATTTATAAAGTTGGCACAGAGCCTGATTTCTCCACTTTTCTTCCTCACTACTACTAGGTTAGCTACCCACTTCAAATACCTTAGTGGAACTATAATCTTGGCAGCCAACAATTTCTTAATTTCCTTTTCAATCAAAGGAAGTAGTAGAGGGCTAATGGGTCTCAGTTTCTTCTTGAAAGGGATGGTGTATTTCTTGAGTGGGATCTTATGCTGAATGATGTTTTCATCATAAGTCTTAAGGTCACTGTACTCCCAGGAAAAGACATCAGTGAACTGCTCATCAAGTTGCAATATTCATAACTTTGGGTAACAGACAAGTGGGTGGACAAGTTTACATACTTTCGATGATTTGGGCTCCCTATGTTATGCCTATGGAATGCAGACTTATTTTCTTTTTGGGTAGTCTTATAGGGTACATCATTATGGTCAAATAACTTCTCTAGAGGCACCAACCCTTTAGGCATATTGTTACTAGGCAATTGTACAATGTTGTCTTGGCCAATTTTGTTTCTTAGCTAAGACTGGTGACATTCCCCCATGGCTTCATTCTCTTGATCAATTTGCATTTCAGAGAATTCATCAATGACCTATAAAAACCTATTGATTTCATCATCATCCTCAAAAACTTTCCAATACTTGACATTGTCGAGCAAGGATGGTCTATATTTTACTTGGACTTCATAAGTCAATCTAGGGGGTAGAGGAGGGATAAAAGTTCTAGCAGACACAACAAGGGAGTCAACAAGTTGATTCTTAGCCCTAGTGATGTATGAAATACTAAAGCTATCGAAAGAATCCTTGAGCTTCCATGCCTCATCTCTGTATGCTTTGAGCCTGGGGTGCCTTGCCTGGAAAGTCTAGTTCACGTGTTGAATAATAAGGTCTGCATCTCCAAACACCTTCAGATGTTTGATGCCCATTTCTTTAGCAGCATTCAAGCCTAAGTTCAAAGCCTCATATTCTGCAATATTATTTGTGACTTGAAAAGTCAGCTTGAAAGATAAATGCATGCACTCTTGTGTAGGAGATATCAGAACTACACCTGCTCCTACAGTTTCCTTAGAGCAAGCTCCATCAAAGAACATGTCCCAAATTTGTGGACCTTCTTCCTCTATGACCTTACAAGTTGATTTCCTGAGCTGCATGGAAGCCAACTGAGATTCTTCTATTTGGAGAATACAAACTCCAAAGTTAGTATCAACAACATAGATGGGATGATTAGTGGGATGTTTCTCATCAGTAATGATATAGGCTAGCTGAGCTTCTCTATATAATCTCCTACTTTCTCCCCCAAAAATCGGGATAGTGGCATAGGACAGGTCATTTTGCAATGTCCCACCCAACCTCTTAATCCATCCTCTGGAAAGTAGCATGCCAAACTTAGGGGGGACATCTGCTACTACAATATCCATCATCATGCTCTTCATGGGAAGTTGGGATAGGTTATGGTAAAGTCTTTGATTAACCCCAGACATTTCACCTTTCTGGAATCAAAAGAAAACAAGTCATGATAAGGCCTGGTGATGTCAAGGCCTAACTCATCCATGACAACCTTTGGCATTAGATTATGGCTGGCACCTGTGTCCAACAGAAAGTTGTGAAGGGTTTTGTCATGAATAGTCAAAGAGACATAGAATGATGGGGAGCTATCACCAGAGGGTTCAGTCCTTGGGCTAAGCACAACTACAGGTTTTTCGTCTTGCAAATTCACATAGTCATTTGACGCTTCTGTGGCCTTAAGCTCAAGGGCTTCAAGGATGGGTCTCTTAAAGGCTTCATTCTTTACCAGTTCCATCAGAGGTATAGATATTTTCAGCTTCTGGATTTCTAATTTAAAACTGAAGGGAGAAGGGGACTTGTCAAGACTTCTTACCTCTTGAGCTGGGGCTTTTAGGCTGATGGGATCAGTTGCTGGTCGTTTTTGCTTGCTAACTTGCTATTTTGCAGGGACAACAGTTCTTTGGATGGGGGTCTCCTTGGCACTATTCCTCTTCGACCTCAGATTGTAGCTTCACTGATCTTCAATTTGTAGAACAGCTTCACTATCCCACTCTTGGCTGATTTGGTCATTGGATAATGACCTCTCATAGGCAACTAAGGTCAAAAAGGAGGCACTTCCTTTGTCTTCCATGCAATGGATCTCATCATCTTCCTCAAATTGCTCCTCTTCCATGACCACAGTCTAGAAAGGGGCCTTCACTCTTTAATCTTCATTGGCATCTTTTCTCCTTTGCATGATTTGCAATTACTCATTTTCTCTTCTATATGGATTCGGATTTCTAGGAGCAAAGGTGTTAGGAACTCTTCCTTTCCCTGGGTGCTGCTCTACCTTTAACTTGGAGATTTCAGAGACTAATGACTCTATCATCTTGGTCATCTTATCTGTCTTGGGGTCTGAGGATGAAGAAGATTCACCCCTCTGTCTCCTTTGGTCAACATGTCCCTTGAGTTTCTCTGCAGCCATAATATTAGATTCCACCTCCAAGGTTGCATCCTACATATCAGCCAGAGAAGCACATCTTATTTCTCTCAATAGTAGGCAAAAGTCAGAATCAAATGCATTGGCATAGGTGAGCTTGGCAGAAGTGGGAGTAGGTTTCACTTCAGCTGGTATCTTGTTGTACATGTGGTTAAACCTTTTATTGAAATCAGAAAGTGACTCCCCATTTTCCCTTTTCAAGTTCCCAAACTCAGTATAATAGTAGAGCAGATCTTTCTTATCCCCCCAATTCTTTAGGAATACATCATCTAAGGCCTCAATATCTGTTATGGATCTAGGGGTCAATTCTCTGAACCATTTTCTTGCCTCTCAATCTAGGCTTTGGACAAAAACTCTCATCCACACATCATCTTCAATAATGTCTAGATTATCTGCATAGCTATAAAAGGACCCAAGATGTTCTTCAGCTATAACCCCTTCATTCCCAGTGAACTTACGCATGTATTTCTGATATTCCCCAATAGGCATTGCATTCAAAGGAGTGGGCAGTAATAGCATTCCATACCTAGCAGCTATGATTCTTTCCATTTTGGTGAGTGCTTGTGGACCTGTCATGGCTATGGTGGATTGAAGAGTACTGGCAGTCTAAATGATATAGAGCTGAGGAGTGACTGACAGGACTAAAGGAATATGAGGGATAGGAGGTGAGGTTCCCTTCGGGCTTAAAGCAAGAGGAGAACCTACAGAATAAGAAGCTTTTTTAATCTTTGAAAGTTTTTCTTCATTGCTAGTGTTAGAGGCTATACTCACAATATGTATTTATTCTATTACAGGCCTTTCTTTCAGAGATATGGAGGATTGTTTAGGTTTACCTTCTTCCTTTGATGATCTTTTCAGGGTCAGGTACTGGGTCAGCTGGTGACTTCTAAGGATTTCTCTGAGTATGCCTCACAAACTGAGCCAGAACTATGATGTGGAGTCGCCAAAAGGTTTGGCCCCCAGTAGAGTTTCCAGATAGATGATTACAACAAAAAATGTGTCAAAACTTTGTCTATAATCAAAGTTGGATATGTGTTGTTCTCCTAGGGAAGCTGAGCTTCAATCTCCTCTCCCTGGTAGTGGCGCAAATTATGTTAGAGCTCCAGGAAACTCTCCTAGGTTGTAGCTCGGAGATGCCTGGTAACATATAATTTTCAATATGGTTCTAGGAACTTATTGGGATGGGTGATAGTTTGGTTCAAGCCTGATAACCACTTCTACTCTATTTTCACTCCAGACATGCATGAACACCCTCATACTACAAGGCTTTAGACCACCAATGCTCAACAATTTGGGAATTAGGTGAATAGATTAAGAATACTAACCACACCAACAGATGCATACGGAATGTATGATGGCTAGCTGCAACTAGTAAAGAAACTTGCAAATCTAATCTATCAATGCAGAGATAAGATGACAGTTATCTTGCATTAGATATAGAAGAAACCTGAGTGACCTACTCACTGATACATTCAATTGTCTAATCCAGAGATAATATGACAGTTATCTAGCATTAGACGTAGAAGAAATCATGAATACAACACTTTAGGCACAAGCTTAGATTAGAAGAGAAATGGGCATTGAGAAATTAACAACAAAAGAAGCTTGCATTGCTGAAAATGAAGATGAGACACTGCAAGTTACAGAATATCTACAGTCTCTAGAAGTTGAACCGAAAAACAATTTCCAACCCTGATTACACCATTCCTTCGGCTATTTATAATCTATCATTACAATGGCCCTTAGACGTTTAGGGATGGAGGGGTCTTAATTGACCACCAACTACCATTAACTGTTTGATAGCATCTTTGAACATAGTTGCTTTCTCCACTAAGAAAACCTGATCAGTTCTGGTACTGTGCTGTCCCCCAGGTGGTCGGATTAATTATAGTAGTGGAGTTCCATGACTGTTTAATTTGGTTATTGAGTTGTGTTGTACCCTTTTCTCCTTCGGCCATGCTCTTCTTTTAATTCAGTTTCGTGGTCAGACCGTTGCTCGACTAATAGAGTCAACCATCCTCTTATTCGTGCCACAGACAGGACATAGGGGTATGGAGTGCATGGGTAGATGGACGGTCGTGAATAATCACAAATGGTGGTCGTTGGATCAAGGGAGATGTGTGGTGGAGATTGTTTTTGGAGGCTAGCAGTCATGATGGGAGCAGAATATGTTTGGGCCATTGGATCTTTAGGCAGGCAGATCAAACGGTTATCGGGTGGCGGAGATCTGCGGACGGTAATGTGTGGGGTGGCTTAGTTTGAGTGGAAACCGCTTTTATTGGGTGGGCATCAGGAAGTAAGCGGTAAGTGTCAGAAATCGCCTAATGCCATTTAGCGGATGACACATAACGGTGGAGGAGAGAGGAAAACCACCCTCATCGGGCAGGTTCTTTTCGCGCTTGTTGTCCGCATGATATGAGTGGTAGTTGTTAGATATGGCGGGGTGATCTAATGGTGGAGAGCTATCGAGCATGTTATGTGTCTCAGATGAGGCGTGGGCTGTTGGATCAGTGGGGAAAGATCAATGGCGGAGAGCAGCGAAAGTACGAGGTGTCCTCGGGAATTGTGCTACAGGCGCGCACGGTGGAGGAGTAAGGTTTCAAGGGGGGTTTTTGGCTAATTCGCTTGGGGCTAAGGTTAGAGGGGCTTTCTCAGGATTTGAAGGTTAATTTAGGAAATGGAAAGGGTAAAGTGTGAGTGGGGTAAGAGAAGAAGGGGAATAATGGCCCATGTCGGACCCTTTTAAGAACAGCAAAGTAGCCTGAATCCTCATTTGACCTTTAAAACGTCAACTCTACACCTCAGGGCTAACAATCCCATCGCTCATGCATTGGAGGAAACTTACATTGCAAGCACACGTGCACGATGTAAGTTGTCTTTGTATCTTTCATTTGCTTGCATGTCACAGTCAAGAGTATGTGTATGCTTCAAAGCTGCACACAGTGTCGCACAACATCGTGACAAATCCATAGACCACATGTCATGCACTTGCACTCACTTATGTCCTGTGGACACTTTTAAACATGAAGTTTGTTTTTCTTCATTGTTATATCTTTCATGTTTGCTGGTTCGCACAAACAGGTCGCTCGCGAACTAAGCCTTCACCAACATGGGTCAACCAATGCACCGATGGCTGCACTGGAAATATCACTTCATGTGATCAAGCCCATGCATTGGTAGCTTAGGAGTAGGAGTAGTGTTTTCTTTCGGTTGGTTTTCTTACATGCTTGTTTTCTTACTTGTTTTGTTTGTTTGTTTGTCTGCTTGCTTTTTTGCTTACTCACTTTTTTTTCGCTTTTTCTTCTACTTCTGCTTTACTTTTTTGTTATTTGTTTGTTTTATTTGTAGGTTAGTTTCGCATGAAACCGTGTGTGACTCTTCAGACAATCTGGGTAAAGTACAAGAGGCCTTGTACTACTATCACTACTTGTTTATTTGTCATCCTACCTCTGTATGATGAACTTGTTACGTTTAGTCCATGATATGTCGAAGGAAAGTATGTATTGTTTGAAGTGACCTTGATGAAAGCACAAGACATGCATGCTAACTAGTTTCACGTACTCTAGTCGGTTTTTTTTGGGTTAACCCTTGTCAGCCCAGTCAAGTAGAGTAAGGTGAGGGGGAAAACATTAACAAGCACATCATAGGTATATAATAAACTACTTCTCTGAAGGAACAACCTCTTCTGCTCTCAATAAGTCGGGATCCCTCTTTTTTTAAAGAAGAGAAAGGCTTTCTGCATAGATAGGTGATGCAAGTAACTCCACTTGGGTATTGACCAGGCTCACTAGCAGCGGAGCGATGCTTGTGTTCCTGGGTGACTCAGTCGGGGTACTGTCCAAGCCTACTAGCAGTAGAGCAACACCATAGATGAAACTAAGACTCTTGCGACTATATTGCTTGTGCACCAACATACCGCTCAACCCCAATCAAAACAACTATGTTGACTTGGCTTGGAATGTGCGTCAATCGACCAAGAGCTTAGTAGATGCTACATCTTACAATCAGGCTAGTGTGAAACCAAGAAGAACAAAGAATTGAACAATACTTCTGGAGGTGTTAGACTTGTGCTTCATGAACAAGATTTAGATAACTAGAGTTCTACTAGTGTGTTTCCAAGTGTTGTAGCGGCTACAACCACCCTCAAAAATTTTTCCTTAGCTTTGTTTTGGAGTCTCCCTACCAACCTTTCACAATAGCATGTCTTGCTTCATCAAGTACACAAGCTTCAGTGATTTTCTTGCAGAATGATAGCCTGTCCATTAGATCTTGTTGTATTTCCCTCACAGTCTGTTCTTTTGGACTTGGTCCAGCTGCAGGCTGAGCAGCTCCCTCAAGAAATTGTGCAATTCTGGAGGGCAACTAGCCTTCCCTGCAGAAATTGTGCAATTCTGTCTAGCAGCTTGTTTCTGCTAGTCAAGCTTCATCCAGATAATTGCACAATTCCTCCCAGCAAGGCTGTTCAACCCAAGAATTGCGCAATCCTAGGTAGCAGTCAGCTACTCTACCTAGAAATTGTGCAAATCTCTTGGGAAGTTAGCCCATCTTCCTTCCAGAAATGCACATTTTCTCCCAGCAATTGAGCAAGCACTTGTGTGTAGTTGGTTTGACCAGATCCACCTGGGACTGAGGAAACTTGACTTGCATGCATGGGTTGCTTTTTCCTAGAATAGAAAAAGCAACATGCAAAAATCATCGCTAGATTTTAGGGAACTATTTTTAGCAGCTGGAGGTTACATGCAAAGATTGATTTAGAATCTTTCTCCAAGTGTTTCTTTTTCCTGTATTTGTGGCATGTGCATCATGAGCTTCAAACTTATTTATTCAATGCTTCAGAGCGAATTTCTTCACATTGATCTTAGAGCTCTAACATCCCATAACACATCCAGGGCTCTTCGACACATCCAGCTCATCTATTCACAGGTAATTGGCCTCAACTTGTCTTTTACAACATTTCTGTCGCTTTTTGTGTTTTCTCTTGTATGAGTGATGTTTTCTTGATTCCCTTGAATGCTTACTGTCATTTACATGCATCCTAGCTTGTACTAACATCGTTTCAATTTTCTTTACTGTCTCACTGCTGTCGCATGCATGGAATTGTTTTGCACAAACGGTCACCGATTCGGTGACTCACTTCACCCACATGCATGCTATTCCATGTTCTAAATCTTTCATTCATTGTTTGCATGCACAATCATTTTCTTTTGCTTACACTCAATATCGCGATGCATTCACTTTCACATTTGCTCTCATTTGCACGTCAACGGGTCTGAGTAGCCTTGGCTCGGACTCTGCCTCACCAAGAATGCATTGCGCAATCCTGAGAGGGAAGGCTCTGTCTTCCCCTCAGGAAATGCACATTTATTTCCAACAGTTCTTCCCCAGGTTTTCTTTGCACAATTCTAAAGGATAGTGACTTCTGGCCCAAAAAATTGCGCAATGTAGTCACTGAGCTTGCAACCATTGCTCGTTGAAATTGCACATTGCACAATTCCAACAGTCAACAGTTAGCCTGGATTGTGCATTGCACAATTCCAACAGTCAACAGTTAGCCTGGATTGTGCATTGCACAATTCCAACAGACAATCATGCCTCCCAGACAACCCAAACTACCTTTTGCGTAGTTCTAGCAGCCAGTCAACCATCCTCCCAGAAGAAATTATGCAATCCTTGCCTATCAATCCCTAGGTATGTGTTATGTCGTTCCAGAATTTGCTTTGGTTTTCACTGACATATTTTTTGCCATGCATGTTGCTTTGTCTCTAGATCTAGCAGGTGTTCATCCACCTCTTGACAGTTTAGGATCAATGGCCTTTAAGAGAGTAGGATCAAAGGACAATGACGGAAGTGCAACTGGAGCAGCAGTTGAGCGAGTGTCTACAAGTCTATTGATCTATGAAGATACTAAGCTGATTCTAGACAAGGACATCAAACTGAAATGGCAAGAGGTCAATGATGCATTTGTAGGCACATTTGGGGAAGACCTTGAAGACCGCTAAGCATACATGGAAATTCACAAGTCCGGCTTGTACCAGATTGCATGAAGATACCTCGTGTTCCTACATGATACATTGGATTGTCTCGCACACTAACCACGAGATGATGACATTGAGTAGTGTTAGTGGGACAAATATTGCAACCTTTAGGGTACAGGATTATGATGATATGTATCAGACGTAGGAGCCTGTGACTATCATGGAGACTCCCTTCAGCTTACCCAACAATAATGCCAACTCCAGGGACATTCTAAAGAACTGGGTAAAGGAGCCAGCTTGATTTAGGATGACACCCAACCAGATATACAAGAAGAAGATACTGCGGAAGGCATATCAATACTTGGTCATCTTTGAATGTCGATTGTATGGCCAAGAAAGCACGGAAACCTTCACACAGAGTCAGGTGATCATGCTGGACCAATTGGCTAGAGAGGGAAAACCATGCAACTGCTCTGACATGTTGGCTCATCAGCTGAAGAAACAAGTAACGAGGGCTCGACAGCCACCCAAAGGTATGCAAGAAGAAATCTACATGTCCGTCTACATCTTGGATGCATTTTGTGCCCGAGAAGAGTTCTCAGGCTTGAAGTGGGCATGGTCACCAACGGAGACTGATGTGACCACTTATTGTAAGATGTTGCTTGAATGGAGCTTTAGAGGAGTTATCACACGGTTGTCTAATCATTGTGTTGTGAAGGATCATTGCATGAGAGTATAGTTCAACTAGATCCATGGGCCATTTCATTGGGTAGAGGAGGACCCATGGAGATATTGCTACAGTTTGTCCAGACCCAATGAACAAGTCAGCTTCGTTGTGGAGTGGTTAGCGAAGAAACATGAAGTAGTATCTCAGAGAGCACCAAAAGCAGTAGAGGCGAACATACTAGTGCGTGACAAGGGCAAGAGAAAGATTGTCGATCGAATGGAGGAAGCGAAAAGCTACAAGTTCCGAGAAGATCCACTTGTGGAGAAAGCAACTTTGGCCACAGAGGCAAAGAGGAAACAACGTGACAAGCAAAATGCGCAAAGGCAGAGAGAGAAGTGGAGAATGGAGGAAATAGAGAAGGAGTTGCATGAGTTTAAGGAGCAACTCTGAAAGGAATAGGAGTTTCGCAAACAAGAGAGGGAAGCACAACAGCAACAGGTACAAGAGGGGCGCAACATGTGTAGACATATGAAACAATTCCCGTACATGTAGTGGACTCATAATAACAAGTGGCATCAGGCAAACAGGGTCAACCATCGTAGGAGCAAGACTTCGCTTAGGAGATAGAGCAAGCAATTGAGAATATGGATACAAACTTGGAGTGATAAGAGTTAGAGCAAGACATCGACCTTATGCCTCACCACCAAGAGGTCGACCCACCAGATTCACCGTATCCAGAAGATGAGCAAATCCCAAGTGACCAAGGAGACATTGAGATCCTTGGAGATCATCCGGAAGGAGAGATGCATAACATCTCATTCGAAAAATCTCAACATAGAGTTGTGCAATATCGCAAAGTGTCAACTCTGGAAAATCATACATCTCCTGCGTAGTATGAGGAATGAGTGATCGTGTTTGACATGTGTAAACATCCAACAGGCTTGGCCGATGCCACTAGAGTGTTGGTAGGCTAAATTTCTCTGTGTTTTAGCCCTCTTTCCCTTACAAACCATAACCTTATACCTTTGTTTTAACCTTGCAAACTCCCTTATTCCTGCACTAGTCCAAGAATCATATGCCTTCCTGCACTAGATTTATGTTTCATGTTTAAGGGTTACAAATGTGCTTAATTAATAATTTTCGTAGATTTTATGCCTTTAAATCTTTGTAATTAATAATTCTCTTCCTAGAAGTATTTGATGTACAATGAATTAATTATGTTGTTAGCATGGTCGAGTGCAGGTAGGATTCCTGCACAGTTGGTGAATCTTCAACTACTATGACAACTCACCACTCCATGCAGACTCTGTGTTCTAGAACGATTAACTCAAGTTGGGCTCAGAGCATGGAGGAAAATCAGGGATATGGTGGAGATTAGGTCGTTGGTTGAATACCTAGAATAGTGTTTTTTATAGCCAAAAGGCTTAGCAAGAGTTGTTGTTGTTATTTTGTTATAGTTGAAAGGCTCAGATTAGAACACTTGTTGTAAATTGGTTAGGGCCGCAAGCCTGAATTAATGTATAAAACATAGGACTCATATAGAAAATGGTAGCGAGCGCTAGATATAGCAAGGATACTGTGATTCTGTCCTTTTGTAATTTTTCTTATAGCACCCTCGTTCTAGGTTGGATTTGAATTCATGATGTATATTTGTTGATCATTAATAGAAAGGAACTACGCCATGTTTTCTCAATCTTGCACAGTAACTTTGTGTTGATGCATTGATTAAAGAGTTGAGTCTTCACGTTTCCTAAATAGGGAAATGAGTAGGTTGGCTAGGCCCAACCAACCCAACTCATTCTCCCTCGTGTTCTTCTCTTTTTTGATTAAGGTGTGTTAATTATTTTTAATGCAAAGTGTGAAGTAAACAGATGTTTCTTTTACCTTTCTGCAAGTTTTAAATCTGATTTCATTAGAGTGTGATGGATCCATGTTGTGTGAGTTTGATTGAAGTTTAATCTTATGATTTCCTTCTTTGAATTTTAATCTCATTTTCTACCTAGGTCGTGCGAGCATGCATTCTTGCACTAGTGCGTTTTCAGTTTCACATATTGATTCTTCCGGTTCATTATATTAATGGTCTTTTGTTTTTATTTGATAATTCTTAATTCGATCCTAAAGAGTGTGATTTTGATTAATTCTTAATGCGATTCTGAAAAGCATGATTTCCATTCTGAAGCTCTTTTGATATTTTGAATTAAATACACTTCTGAAACAAAACATTCTTGCGACATACACCGGTCTGCGCCTGCACTTTATGCTATTTAGGAAAGATCCGATTCATGTGTGATAATTCTTAAAGGAAATCTTTATGGGTCTAAAAGGTTATGCATGAAGATCAGTAGTGTGGATAGCTATTACAGGATTGAAACCTGATGTCACATTTAAATGATCTCCTAGATTACATGCAGAAGTTCCTTAATTAAAAGTGTGCTTTGACTTTAGAATTAATTCTTGTTTTAGACATTAAAAGATTATTTGAAGCATCTTTTGGTTTGAGGAATTTACTTTAAAAGTTTTGTTCACCTTTGCAAGTTATTTTTCTTAGTTAACACATTCTTTATTTTCTTGAAAGAAGGATTGGAAAGCTAGGTGCAGGAACCTCTGTCCCGGTACATGAATCGATCTCCTGATACAACAACATAATGCTCTAGCCTTGAGGCTTAGAGTTCCTACATAAAGACATAAATCTTCAGTACATGTGTAAAATATACTCTCAACACTTAAACTTTCTTTTGGTACTAGTGCAAGCACATTGCAGAAGTACAAGAATAATAACTTAGTAAAGGGAGGAAGATCTAAAATGAGCCAGATATCTTCAAGGGTCCAATTATTAGTCTGGAACACAACTATACTAAAGATAAACCTAGATTTACATTTTCAATGATTGTTGCAAGAGGTTTTGAGAATTCCTTTCCTTTGTTTTCCTGCAAAAGTACTTTCTTTCATATTCCAGCACTAGAATATCTTTGGTGTAAATTGTCAAGTGATGTTTCCTTTTTGATTCTACAAGATTGCAATTAAGGAAGTAGGAATATAGTTTGGAAAAGTTCATATCATTTCTGGTATTTCCTGTGCTTCGTCTCTAAGTTTACAAAACCCCCGGGTTGACAATTAAGTGTTGAAGGAGTATGCTTGACAACAATTCCTACACCCAAAATTTTGGCGCCATTACCGGGGAGGTGATTTGAAATTGGTAAGAACTTTTGATCCAAGATCTTTTCCTTATAGATGTATTAAATAATTACATGGATAAATTGCAGCTTAACCATACAAATTTAATGTGCACATGAAAGAAGAGGAGAAACACATAAAAGCATGAAAAGAGGACAAGATACTTGATAACGGAGTTCATCTAATTTGGAGTACGTCTCTGAGCATTGCTCAATCAATGGGGAGGCCTTCATTCATTAAGTGGCATGAGAAAGAAGAAGTACAATCAACATTTACAAAAGGATTCTTATACCTCTATTTTGGAAAATGGTCAAAAAATGGAGAGCTCTGTTGCAGAAACTGGCAGCACCATTGAGTTCTTGTCGCCGAGAGGTGAAAAATCAATATAAAACTTGCCTAATTCTGACATTAGACCAAAACTGGCCCTCTAGAAAATTGTGCTTAAGCAAGGTTCTATCCCTTGCAACAGGCTTGCTCAAGCTTCCGCCTCCTCTGTCTTGAAATCTGTGCGCATTTTGCCTACTCGGACGCACTTTTTAGAAAGGTTTACATAATGTTTTGCAGGCGGATCTACCAATGGAGGGTGTTTGGTGCGTTGGTAAATATGGAAAATTGTTGACGAGGGGTCAGGGGATCAAATCCCATCCATCCCTTTTTTTATTACATAACGTTACATATTTGAAATGGGAGGCGGGTTCGCTGGTCTGGTGGCCCACTCCCCTAAACCTCCACCATAAGTTTGTATCAATTATAAGGTGTGGAGTGGAGTGGAGGGGCAGCGGGGTTGACAGCCCGCCCCCATCACTTTTATAACATATATAGTTACAGTGGGTACCAGGGGCGGCGGGGTCATGTTTGCCCACCCCATATTTATTATGTATGTTTCATGGTGGTTCCGAGGGTGTTGGGGTCATGGCTGCCCACCCTTTTTTTAACATTAATTTGTTATTGCTACCACCGGGGTGGCGAGGGTCATGGTCTGCCACCCTTTTTTTAAACTTCCGTAAACTTCTGTAGAAATTTTCTACAACCTTAGGGGATATTAGGCAAATTAACAGACACACAATTTTGCCCAGAAAACTGGCCAAATTCCGGTGCCAGATTCTTGCCAAACTGCGCCCTCCTTAAGCCAGCCACATGGGTAAGCCAACCCTGAACTTTGATTACTTCTATCTTCTTCATACGAACTCGGATTGGAGTGTTGTTCTCACCATTGGAATTAGGGTGACGAGCACTTCGATCGGATGTCAAGTTAATCGACTTTCTGCCACTTTGAATCTTTGAGTTTTTTACCATGCCACTAGTATCTAGAGATCCTCTTGGATCAATCCTCCCCATTGAGAGCTTTTGGACCACTAGTATCTAGTGGCTCGCTCCCCTAAACCTCCGTTGATATTTTGTATAAATTATAAGGTGTGGAGTGGAGTGGAGGGCCGGCGGGGTTGACAGCCTGCCCCCCAACACTTTTATAACATATATAGTTACGGTGGGTACCGGGGGCGGTGGGGTCATGGCCGCCCACCCCATATTTAATATGCTTGTTTCATGGTGGTTCCAGGGGCGGCAGGGTCATGGTTGCCCACCCCTATTTTAACATTAATTTATTACTGCTACCACTGGGGTGGCGGAGGTCATGGCCTACTGCCATTTTTTAAAACTTTTATAAACTTCTTTAGTAATTTTCTAGAACCTTAGGGGATATTATGCAAATTAACAGACCCACAATTTTTCCCAGAAAACTGGTTGGATTCTGGTGCCAGATTCTTGCCAAATTGCGCCATCCTTAAGCTTGCCACATGGGTACGCCAACCCCGAACTTTGACTACTTTTATCTTCTTCATACAGACTCAGATTGGAGTGTCCTTCACATTGTTGGAATTAAGGCGATGAGCATTTCGATCTGATGTCAATTTAATCGACTTTCTGCCACTTTGATTTTTTTAGTTTTTTACCATGCCACTATTATCTGGAGATCCTCCTGGATCAAATTTCCATTTTTTTGCACTAGGGGTAAGTCTGCTATTATCTTTTCTGCAGTATGCTTCTGTTGTTTTGAGTATTTTAAAAGTGCTGATTTTCTTTCCCATTGCAACAATTAACAGATTCTTTTTATTTTATAAGCATTTGAATTTTGTTTTTGGATTTGATTTTTTAAATGAATGCCTAAGAAAGGTAGGGGTCCGAAGCCCAATAAGGGCCAACAAAATATTGAAAGATCTAAAAAATCTTCTCATATTGGACCTTCTTTTCCAGGTAGGATGTCCAAGTTAACGCAAACTCATCATGCTGGAACAGTCCACCTGCATTCTGGACATGGTGATTCAGGTGTGATACAACTTGAAAAGGGGAAGAAGGAGGCTAAAGGCAATCAGAAAGTTCAATTCAGCATTATCCAACCTTCACCTTCTAGAAGTAGTTCGATTGGAGGCACAACAATGGCTGGTCATGAAGGCCATGCAGAGGGGTCTGGCGAGAACCAAGTAAATGACGAGTAGTCCACTTTTTTATTTCCAATAGTGAACTCGGAAGAGAATGTACAAATGGAGAACGATTGGAGGCACAACAATGGCTGGTCATGAAGGCCATGCAGAGGGGTCTGACGAGAACCAAGTAAATGACGAGCAGTCCACTTTTTTATTTCCAATAGTGAACTCGGAAGAGAATGTACAAATGGAGAATATTTTACCTTCAACTCTTCCACACTTTCATGGTAAGGTGCATGAAGACCCAAATTCATTTCTTTTTGAATTTGATATATTATGTTGGAGTTATGATTATTCCTTTGATGCCCAGAAATTAAAGTTGTTTCCTGCAAATCTCAAGGATTCAGCCTTGCATTGGTTCATGGGACTAGGAGGAAACGCTGTAAGTTCTTGGGACCAAAAGAAGAGAGTGTTTTTTAATAAATATCAGGAATATTGTAAAACTAGATAAATGCAGGACGAGATCTTCACCATTGTACAAGATGATGATGAGACCTTGGAGGATTATTTAGAGAGATTTTTGTATATACTCCAAAGGTCCAAACACAAATTTGATTTAAGTACTACTCGAACCTTGTTTCTACAAGGCTTACTAAGGATTCTAGACATAATCTGAATTTGCTAGGACAAGGAGACATTGCTCAGAAAACTTTTGAACAAATTTGTGACTTGTGCAGGAAGTTCTCCAGAAACCAATCTAGATCCACTAGAGGAGGTCAAAGAAAAACTATCAAACTGGGACCTACAGATGCTATGATCATTGTCTTGGAGAATAAGATGGACAATATGAAAATTGAAATAATGAATACTATTATAAAACAAATAGACTCTTTGAAATTTCAGCAAAAACTAGAAAAAGAACTAGAGTCATTGTCTATTTTTTGTCCAAAGTGTAGAAAGAAGCATCCTTTAAGAGAATGTCCTACTGATATGAAAAGTGCTAATAAATGTGTGATTTGTGCAGAGAACCATGCCACCACAGATTTCCCCTCCATAGTAGGATTAAAAGTTGTACTCGAAGGAGAGCATTCTGAACCTGAGTCTTTACATGCCATGGGAGCGCGAAGGAATTGGCCTCAGGTATCAGTGCAAGTGTGGCTTCTAAACCACAATTTTATGGCATTTAATGCATCTCCATATTCCTATTATAATAATAATAATCACTCTCAACATTGGCAGCATGGGAACCATTTCCATCATGGACAGTCCTCTCAACCTTGGTAATAAGGATGGAGAGGGCCAAACCATTCATATCATTCCTATCCTGCTCAGATGCCATCATATCTGCATTCTTATGCACCACACCATATGTCACAACCATATTTTCCCTCTGTACCTCAACAAAGTCAATCATTGCTACCATTTATTTTTCCACCACCTTTCATACCACCTCAACTACCTACTCAACCGATACCGAATCTTAATAATAAGGTGTACAATTGATTCATTCAGTTGGACTGTCCCCTCTCCCTAGCTATTGAACCTTGTTGGTTGGGATCAGGAAGGGTAGTTAAACCAGAAAAACAAAAATAGTCCAGGGTGATTATTGAGGAGAATAATGAGGATGTAACTCCTGATTATTCAAAAAACAATATCACCCTCCAACCCATTTCCATACCTTCAAATTCACCATATTCTTCAAATCAACCCCCCTATCCAAAGCGGTTGGCCATGGAGAAGAGCGACAGCCGAGTCCACCTTGGCTTTTGAATTAAGGAATCTTTGTATAAAGGTTCCTTTACTTCAGGATATCTGAGAAATTCCCATTTGTGCCAAGATCATTCAGAAATTATGTCTTAAAAATCCAGGGAGGAAGAGAGTAGAACCTTAGACCATTCAGTTTGTTGGTAGAGTAGCTGAGTTGATGACATGATGCGTATCGATGGAGAAATATACAGATCCTAGAAACTGAGTTGTTTCTGTCCAGATCAGTGATATCCTTGTCTCTAATGTATTAATAGACTTGGGGACAACTATCAATGTGATGACTAGGCAAATCATGGAACAAATTGGGTTGAGCCACATTCATCCTACACCCACCATGCTTGAACTTGCAGACATATCTAAAATCAAGCCTCATGGAGTATTGGATAGCGTGGTTGTCTCTATAGATTCATGGGAATACCCCATGGATTTCATTGTGCTTCAGCGAAAGAATCTCATGGGAGGACAACCTTTGATTCTGGGGTGACCATGGCTTGCCACGGCTGATGCCTATATTGGATGTCGCTCCGGTGACATGTACATTTCACATGGAGACTCTAGGAAAAATGTCACCTTATACCCACCTGCTAGATCTATTCAGGAACTCAAGGATGCCTTATGGTTAGATTATGACAGTAGTGATGAGGAGACCTGACCTATTTCTTCGATTCAGCATCATATCGACTCTGCTTAGGATGGCGAATTGTGAGATTTCTTGAACAATATAGACACTATGCCTAGTTTTGATGTACTTCATCAGATCTTTAGTCTAGATTTTCAAGAAAACTTTGATTCCCAACCTTCCTTATCCCATACTATGGCATCATCTTCCTGTATCTTGAGCCTGAGACTACTCTTGTTGAAATCAGTCTAAGAAAATCCTTACACATTAGTTTAGACCTGGATTCATCTCAACAAGAGCAGCTTGTTACCTTGTTGTGAGATCATTTGGATGCATTTGCTTAGAGTTATGAAGACATGAAAGGTATTCCTCCTTAGACTTGTAATCATCATATCTATATCCAGGAGGGAGCCCAACCTGTTCAACAACCCCATAGACGAGTGAATCTCGCACTAAGAGATATTGTTAAGGAAGAATTACAAAAACTCTTAGATGCTAATTTCATCTACCCGATTCTGACAGCCAGTGGGTCTCTCCATTAGTGATAGTCCCTAAGAAAGATGGGAGATGGTGTATTTGCATTGACTATCGAAAATTAAACAAAGCCACTCTCAAGGATTACTTTCCCCTTCCTTTCATTGATGAGGTGCTAGATACACTTGCCGGTAAAAAGTACTTTTCATTTTTATATGGCTTCAGTGGGTATAACCAAATCCAGATCGCACCTTTAGATTAAGACAAAACCACCTTTACATGCTCTTGCGGTACATTTTCCTACCAATTTCTTCCTTTAGGGTTTTGTAATGCACCTGCTACCTTTCAAAGTGTCGTGCTTGCTTTTTTGTTGATCTTGAATGTGTTGAGATTTATATGGATGACTTTTCTGTGTTTGGTAACTCATTTGATGCAGCTATTAAAAATTTAGAAGAAGTTCTTTTACGTTTCCAAGAGGCCCATATTGCTTTGAGTGATAAAAAAATGTAAATTAATGTGAAAAGCAGGAGTGGTTCTTGGTCATTTGATTTCTGACAAAGGTATTCAGGTAGACCCTGCTAAAATTAAAGTTATTATTCGTCTGCTTGCACCTAAAACTCAAAGGGAAGTGAGAAGTTTCCTAGGACATGCTAGTTATTACTGGAAATTCATTGAAAATTTTTCCAAGATTGCTACCCCCTATTTTCGATTACTAGCTAAGGATAGTGAATTCACTTGGTCCATGGATTGCCAACAGTCGTTTGAAACATTGAAGGAAAAATTAGTACAAACACCACTTTTGAGAGGACCAAACTAGTCCTTGCCATTTCATATTTCTTCCGATGCTTCAGACACTGCTATTAGCACAGCCTTAGGACAAGAAAAGAATAAACAATCCTATGTTATTTACTACATCAATAAAAATTTGTCACTTGCCGAATTTAACTATACAGTGACTGAGAGAATTTTTAGCCGTTATTTTTCTTATTAATAAATTTAGACATTATATGATAGGATATGAAGTTTATATGCATACTGATCATTCTGCTATAAGATATTTAATGAATAAAACTTTAACTAGCTGTAGAGTGACTAGGTGGTTAGTTTTATTATAGGAATTCAATGTTACAATTATTGATAGGCCAGGAAAGTCTAACATTTTAGCTGATTATCTTTCGATATTAAACAATCCTGGCGAAACAATTCCTGTTGATGATGCTTTCCCCGACGAACATATTTTTTCTATGTCAACAAAATCTCCATGGTTTGTTGACATAGCCAACTATTTAGTCATTGAAAAGACACCACCTCACTTATCCGCCCGTGAAAAGAGGAATATTATTCAGAAAAGTGCTTCATATTCTTGGATACAGGGAGACCTCTTTTACACTGGACCAGATTTTGTTATTCGTAGATGTGTAAGAGAGGAAGAAATGTTTGATATTTTAAAATCTTCCCATGATGAACCTTGTAGTGGTCACTTTGTTGACAAACGAACTGCATATAAAATTTTACGCACTCGCTATTTTTGGCCTTCTTTGTTTAAGGATGCCAAACAATATGTTAGGCATTCTGATATTTGTTAACGAATGGGTCATCCTGTTCAAGACAATGAAATGCCTTTATGTCCTCAAGACATGATTGATCCCTTTGAAAAATGGGCTATTGATTTTGTAGGACCCATAAATCCCACATCTTTAAATAAAATTCATATCTTGGTTTGTATTATATTGTTACTAAATGGGTAGAGGCTAAAGTTGTTTCTTTTGCCACTGCAAAAGTTTTTGATTTTTTGGTTCATGAAATTTTTACTAGATTTGGTGTTCCTAGAGAAATCATTTCTGATAATGGACCACAGTTTGTTTCTAACTTGGTACAGGAAGTCATGAATCAATATAAGATTCGGCACAGGAAATCTACACCATACCAACCGAAAGAAAATGGCTAGGTGGAATCCACAAATAAGGTGATCGAATCCATCCTCACCAAAAAATTAAACGTGCACAGGAAGGATTGGGCTAGTCAATTTCCTGAAGCCTTATGGGCTTGTCGAGCCACTTGGAGGAACAACACGGGGCATACACCATATGAGCTGGTGTACGGAAAACAAGTCCTTTTACTGATTGAATTTTAGATAAAGACTTTCAGGACTATAGTTTAGTTAGGTCTAGAGCTCTTGGAAGCACAACAACAACGTCTATTGCAGCTAAATGAATTGGATAAATTTCGAAGGGATGTTGTTCAATAGAATATTTTGGTGCAACAACAACACAAGAAATGGCATGACAAGTTTATCAGGAAAATGTAGTTCCAACGAGGTGATTGGGTACTTCTCTATGATTCTAGATTTAAACATTTTAAAGGGAAGTTCCATACTCGTTGGATGGGACTGTATGAGGTGATTCAAGTCTTTGATAATGGGGCTGTAGAAGTCAATACCATCGATGGGTGAGACTCAGTCTTCCTTGTGAATGGGCATAGGCTTAAAGTATATTTTCAGCCCATCACAAAGGAAGACTTCATGCAGCAAGTGCAATAGCAGTTTGAGCTTCAGTTGGTAGGTGGCTATGCCAACCTATTGTGATTTGATTTCTTCTCTCTTGAAATAAAATTTAAGGAAAATCCAAAAAATTATATAAATAATTAAAAAGAAACAAAAAATTAAAAAGAAAAAGAAAAAGTTTTTTTTCCTATGATTGTGAAAATCAGTTCTACTCACATGATTGCAGAAGGATCAACCTAAAAACCATCTTGCTCACAGGAAGATCAGTTCTAATAAAATGAGAATGTTGATTGATCTTTATATGTGTTAACCATCACCAAGAAGAAGTAGGTTCAAGTACAGGAACTGGGCCCTTATCCAAGTTTGGGATAGTTGGCAAGAAAATTTTTATGTCAGGCAACACTCAATTCCCGCTGCATTTATTTTATGGATCAACACTATGTAAGAAGATATCAGGTGAAATTATACCTTTTTGTTATTCCCATTTTTGAAAAAAAAATCCACTTATTTTCTTCTTTTTATCCCAAAAGCTTACCATCCCTTTCTTCAAAGAAATTTACCTATCTGATTTCGTATTTCCTTCTTTTTCCTTGAAATTATTTCCCTAAAATCCCTTTTCAATTTATCCCTCTTGGTGGTTTCACTCTTGAATTCCCTGTCGTAATTTCCTTCCCATTCTAAAAATTTACCCTTTTCTCACTTCTTTTTTTCCCTCATGGATTGATTGCAGGCTCTGTTGTGAACCTACAAATCAAATCGAAAGGCATGTGTTAACACCAAGGAATGGCGAATAAAATTTCCTTTGTATATTCAATTTTTTTTTTTTTTAATCCAGTCTATGAATTGTATTCTATTAGAATTCTCTTTTGGCTCCTATTACGCTGCAAATATCCCTGGTGCAAGAATGTGTGTTCAAAGTGCAAGCAGATTCGGTGTAGGCATGGTTAGTGCAAGCATGTCTAAAGTTCAAGCACGCTTGATGCAGGCACAGTTGGTGCAGGCACATTTAAGTACATGCATGATTCAGTGCAGGAATCCTCACTACTGAGCATGCCCAATTCAAAACACATGTTCTGGTGTAGAAAAAATGCGTAGTGAAACTTATCTTTTGTTTCATGAAGCTTTGTACAGGTAGAAAAATTCTGCCACCTACAGATCATGACATTTAGTTTATATTATGATTAATGCTTTGTTTCATCATTTACAAGATTAGGGAGAAATCATTTAAGTCCAAGGATATTTTAGGTTATAAAATATTATCTTTTTAATGAGTACTAAAGTATGCTTTATGTGAAATCATGGAGTAAATGCGGAGTGGTATGATTCTCCCAAAATTTGATACTTATCTTCCCTTGAAAAACTCATCACCTGATAATAATAGTCTCACTGCATGTCCGACCTTGCATGACCATTATGTGAAATTATTGTCTAAACAGCCACCTCTTCCAATCATTATAGCCTGCCTGTGTCGACACCAATTTACGTTCGCATTTGCGTAATTTTAATGATGAAGCATGACCCTTTGGGGAAAGGTTCATATAACGGTGGGTGTGTAGCTCGATCACCATTTGAGTTCTTTTTGCTGTAATATCTTTTTGAAATAGGGAGTGGGTGAATTTGAATATACATGGCACCTGAAGGATTGATCGATGATCCATAGAGATGGAACAGACAACTGAGTACAAGAATTGTCTTACAATGTTGCAGGAATCTAGGTTCCTCCCATTCTTGTAGAAGTTTGATGGGTTTGACTCAGCTGTGGCAATAGGATTTTCCCGAACCTTTGATGGGAGTTGAGCCAAGGTTAGTTCATTTGAATTTGCAGTAATAAAAGAATTAATATCTCAGGCTACAAGGTTGCCAGCAGTATGGGAGAAATGGTTCAAGAAGGAAAATTTAGAAAAAAGAAATTGTGGCGTCGGTTTGTGGTCAACCCAAAGCAGAAGGTAGACTTGAAGAACGACCTCTAGTCGGACACCATGATAGGGAAGTGGAAGGATCTCCTGTATGTGTTGCAGAAGTTCCTTACTTGTGAAGGTCGCTATTCACTAACTTTCATCTACCACATATGCCTACTCTTACACTTTGAGTCCGGTTAAGCTCATCAATTTCCCATATTATTTGCTCATAAGTTTAGAAAATATGGCGAAGGGTGTTCAGAAAGGAAAATCCAATCAGGCTGCATGCAGATTATATCACTACGGGCTGATCACAATCTTAGTCAAGAAGGAGATGGAAGCTAGAAGTATGACCTGGGAGGAACTCTTGGAGGAGTTTTAGGGGTGGAGTGTGTAGAATTCGACTCAAAAGAAAACTGTAGAGAAGTCAACCCAGAAGAAGAGTGTAGAAAACCTAAAGTCGGCTCAGAAGAGGAGTGCAGGAAGAAATGAGAAATAAAAAATGATGGCCCCATGTCCTACTGAGACCAAGGGATTGACCAGGCGAAGAACTGCCTCCTCAAGGGCAGGTCACAATCAATCAACCTCTCTAATACTTTTGGATGACTCGCCACCTGCTTCATTAGGTAAAGATAATATTTCCGTTCTTGCTAAGGTAGCAGCTCACACAGTGCTTGATGGTGACTATGTGGAGAAGGAATATGACACACCATTGTCAATCCTCCTTGGAAGAATGAAGAAAATAAAGGTGATGTCGAGTACAAGTAAGGACCCAATAGGAAAGGCCAGCTAGATGACAAGGCACAGGGTGCTGAAACCCTCAACAATTTTGAAGAGCAGGGCACTGAAACCCTTGACATGATGCATGAGCAAGGTACTGAAACCCTTGGTGCAATGAATGAGTAGGGTGTTGAAACCCTCAATGATTTTGAAGAATGGGTTACTGAAGCCCCTGGTGAGATAGATGAGCAGGGCACTGAAGCCCTTAATAACTCTAAGGAGAAGGGTACTGAAACCCCTGATAAGGTAAAAAAGTAGGGCACTGAGACCCTTAGTAACATTGATATTCCGGGTTTCGAAACCCTTGATGATATTATAATGCAAGAATTGAAAGGTGGCCACGATAATTTCGACCTTGACAATGACGGCACATGTCTGGAGTCGACTGCTGAAAAATCGGTGCTTGACGAATTGAGAATGGAGAACTCTACCCTCTGCTTGAATAGTCGTATAGAAGAACTCAAGAAACATGTTTATGGCTTGGAGGTGTTAAACCGAGCCATGAAGGAACAACATACAGAGCAGAAATGAGCAAACGTAGAGTTGGCAGGGGAGGTGAAGGAATAGAAGTGATAAGTTAAGATATGGAAGTATCGGGCTTCAAAGTGTTATGAGTGTCTTAAGAAGGTTACCAAGAAACTTAAAAAGGTTCGAAGCAGGAAGGCAAAGATAATGAAAGCAGGCATCAGTATACAATGCCAGAATTAAAGGGATACCCTTCTGTTTTGGTTTTTTGGCTGTAGGTAAGGGTTGTGTGAGGAACCACAATAGCTTAAGGAGTGGAGTATGTTGGTAGGCTAAATTGCTCCATATTTTAACCCTTTTTACCTTCAAAAACATAACCTTATACCTCTATTTTAACCTTGCAAACTCCCTTATTCCTACACTAGTCCAAGAATCGTATGCCTTCCTGCACTATTTTTATTTTTCATGTTTAACGGTTACGAATGTGATTAATTAATCATTTTCATAGATTTTATGCCTTTAAATCTTTGCAACTAATAGTTCTCTTCCTAGAAGTATTTGATGTACAATGAATTAATTATATTTTTAGCATGGTTGAGTGCAGGTAGGATTCCTGTAGCACTGACGAATCTTCAACTACCATGACAACTCACCACTCCATGTGGACGCCGTGTTATAGAATGACTAAATCAAGTTGGGCTCGGAGCATGGAGAAAAATCAGGGATATGGTGGAGATTAGGTCACCAACTGAATACCTATAATAGTGATTTGTTATAGCCGAAAGGCTTAGCACGAGCTGTTGTTGTTATTTTGTTATAGCCTAAAGGCTGAGATTGGAATGTTCGTTGTAATTTGGTTACAGCTGCAGGCCTGAATGAATGTATAAAACGTAGTACTCAGATAGAAAATGGTAGTGAGTGATAGATATAGAAAGGATAATCTGATTCTGTCCTTTTGTAATTTTGCTTATATCACCCTTGCTCTGGGCTGGATTCGAATTCATGATGTATATTTTCTAATCATTAATAGAAAGGAACTATGGCATGTTTTCTCAATCTTGCATTGCAACTTTGTGTTGATGCATTGATTAAAGATTCGAGTATTTACGTTTACTAAAGAGGGAAACGAGTTGGTTGGCTAGGGCCCAGCCAACCCAACTCGTTCCCCCTTGTGTTCTTCTCTTTTTCGATTAAGGTGTGTTAATTATTTTTAATGCAAAGTGTGAAGTAAACAGATGTTTCCTTTATCTTTCTACAAGGTTTACATCTGATTTCATTATAGTGTGATAGATCCGCGGTGTGCAAGTTTGATTGAAGTTTAATCTTATGATTTCCTTCTTTGAATTTTAATTTCGTTTTCTGCCTAGATCGTGCAAGCACACATTCCTTCACTAGTGCATTTGCAGTTTCGCATATTGATTCTTCTGGTTTGTTATAGTAATGGTCTTTTGTTTTTATTTGATAAGTCTTAATGCGGTCCTAAAGAGTGTGATTTTTATTAAGTCTTAATGAAATTCTGAAAATCGTGATTTCCATTCTGAATTTCATTTGATATTTTGAATTAAATACACTTCCGAAACAAAACGTTGCTGCGACACACGCTGGTTTGTGCTTGCACTTTATGCTATTTAGGAAAAAATTGATTCATGCGTAATAACTCTTAAAGGAAATCTTTCTGGGTCTAAAATTTTATGCATGCAAATCAGTAGTGTGGATAGTTATTACAGGATTGAAGCCTGTTGTCACATTTAAATGATCTCTTAGATTACATATAGAAGTTCCTTAATTAAAAGTGTGCTTTGAATTTATAATTAATTCTTGTTTTAGACATTAAAATATTAGTTGAAGCATCTTTCGGTTTGAGGAATTTACTTTAAAAGTTTTGTTCACCTTTGCAAGTTATTTTTCCTAGTTAGCACATCCTTTAGCTTCTCAAAAGAAGGATTGGAAAGCTTGGTGCAGGAACCTTTGTTCCGACACAAGAATCGATCTCCTGATACAGGAACAGAGTGCTCTAGCCTTGAGGCTTAGAGTTCCTACATAAAGACATAAATCTTCAGTACAGGTGTAAAATATACTCCCAGCACTTAAACTTTGTTCTGTTACTAGTGCAAGCACATCGCAGAAGTACATGAATAATAACTTAGTATAGGGAGGAAGATCTAGAAGGAGCTAGATATCTTCAAGGGTCGAATTATTAATCTGGAACAAAACTATACTGAATATAAACCTAGATTTACATTTTCAAAGATTGTTGCAAGAGGTTTTGAGAACTCCTTTCCTTTGTTTTCCTACAATGGTACTTTCTTTCATATTCCAGCACTAGAATATCTTTGGTGTAAATTGTCGGGTGATATTTTCTTTTTTATCGTGCAAGATCGCAATTAAGGAAGTAGGAATATAGTTTGGAAAAGTTCATATCATTTATGGCATTTCCTGTGCTTCGTCTCTAAGTTTACGAAACCCTTGGGTTGATAATTAAGTGTTGAAGGAGTCTGAGTGACAGCGATTCTTGCACCAAACATAAAGCATATGCCGAAGCCACTAGCTCAAGAGTTCGCTTTCTGATAGTTGAGAATGAGTGAATGGCTAAGGAGATATAGACATCCAACAAGGAGGAGAGTTGGTGACAACATCTGCCCGAGTAGAACTGAAGAAGGAAATAGTAGAAGAAGTATTGTCCCTTGACACAGTTATGCAGGCATTATATTCCAACTTTGGTACCGTGCATAAGGCAGTGGTTGATCTCAACGGATGGCAGTTGCACTATTCTAGAAGAGCAAGTATCATGTGGAACGTGCATGCTTCCATTGATTACATGCAAACATGGATGATGAGATAAAAGGGAGCCCCACTCCACTTGCCTAAGATGATGAAGCCGAGAGCGATCGATCTGAAGGCACGCATTTAGAGTCAGATCTGAAACTATGAAGAGCTCTCGCAGCTCATCACTAGTCTACAAGCTTCCCATGCATGTGTACTCAAGAGTATGGATGTTGTGGTGCGCGCACATGTGATCCCATAAATTAGGACTCTCACCCAGGCAAATAAAAAGGCACAAGTCCAACTATAGCTTGACTCATACTTTGACAAGTTGATGTGCATTGCCACCAACCTAGACTTGCTAATTAGTGTAGACACCATGCACAAGTATGTTGCTAGTCTCGCCGCATTGAAGACAATGATGCGTATGCTTTCAAATGAGCTAGATGGAGGAGCCCAAGTAGTGTACCTAGATGTTATGGATGTATGAGTTAGGTTCCAGAAAGATGTCACATTGGAGTACACAGACACCATCGCGGACTATCGATCTTGGCATTAGTACGCTATTGTTGATCATCATGAGGATGTTGAAGAGTTGGACTTCCCACGGTTGTCGGAGTCATAATGATATCTTGCATGGCTTTCTCAAGCCATTTTGTCTCACATGGGTACATGTGCATTGTAATGTAACATCTTGTCAAGTGTAAGTTCAAGTGTCGATAGTTGGATGTAACAGTCATAGAGTAGATGAAGAGTCATGGGGGTAAATGAACTATCATAAAGGGGAATATCAAGGGTCACCCCACCCTTTGCTATAAATAACCCCTCATAACTCATTGTAAAGGATTTTTGTCATCCAAGCTTCTGATAGGACTATCTTAGAGAGAGCTTGGACAGTATTGTAATGAGCCTTGGCTTCTCCACTACACAGAGCTAGTACATCTCTTTGGAGGAGCAAGCGGTTGTGGTTGTAATGTTCCGCTGTTAGAACTAGTGGTTGGACATGGATGTATTGTATGACTGGAACTTACACTTCTTAATATAACAAGACCCAACACATTTCATGCATATGTTGTATTATATTTAAGCTCTCTGTTTACTCTAAATGATATATGTATGTTTCTGCTCACACATGCATGTATATCTATTTTTGTGTATGTATGTATGAATATTTCTTAGATGTGTTGTTGGTTTAACCATCACTTTGGATTGCTTGCTAACTTGCCTTCCATGTTGTGATGTATCTTTTATCATGTGTTCCCTTCTTAACTCCATGCTATCACAGGTTTCCAAGGGGTGCGCTCATCACAACCCCGTGTGTTAGAACCTCTCATGCACCTTCCTTGGCTCACTGCATATGTCATACCCTTGCTACAAACAAAGTTATCTTACTTGCCTCTGTGTGAAATCGCAGTCAAGGGATTCTCGTACAACCCACTATTAGGACTCCTACACCAAACGATTTGAGGACTAATTGGGACTTCTTATTGGGGAGATCCCTTGACATGTTGGTGAGTCCAACACCGTCAACATTTATGGTGCTAGAAGGAGGTCCAGATGAAAAATTGTGTCCTCTTATCATGTTTCGAACCTTTGCATATCTATCATGGATTCTTCCACTCTTCTCCCTCCATGACGTTTTTCGAATTCCAAATCTGTTACCATCATGATGGAGTTTTTCGATCACTTGTCCACATAGGCGTATGATTTCAGCGGCATCCTCATGACCTGTATGTGTATGCTTCAAAGCTGCACACAGTGTCGCACAATAGCGTGACAAGTCCACAGACCACATGTCATGCACTTGCACTCACTTATGTCTCGTGGACACTTTTAAACATGAAGTGTGTTTGTCTTCATTGTTATATCTTTCTTGTTTGTTGGTTCACACAACAGGGTTGCTCGTGGACCAAGCCTTCACCAACATGGGTCAACCAATGCACCAGTGGCTGCATTGGAAATATCACTTCACGTGATCAAGCCCATGCACCATTAGCTTAGGAGTAGTAGTGTTTGCTTTCAGTTGGTTTTCTTGCATTCTTGTTTGCTTACTTGCTTTGTTTGTTTGTTTGTCTACTTAATTTTTTTCTTACTCATTTTGCTTTTGCTTTTTATTTTGCTTCTTCTTTTCTTTGTTCTTATTTTTTTTTTTTCATAGGTTAGTTTCGCATGAAACCATGTGTGACTCTTCAGACAAGCTGGGTAAGGTACAAGAGGATTTGTATTGCTATCACCACTTGGTTATATGTCATCATGCCTCTGTATGATGAAATTATTACCTTTAGTCCATGATACGTTGAAGTAAAATACATATTGTTAGAAGTGAGCCTTGGTGAAACACAATGCTTGCGCACTAACTAGTGTCGCCTACTCTAGTTGGTTGTTTTTGGGTTAACCCTTGTTAGCCGAGTCAAGTAGAGAAAGGTGAGGGGGGGAAATTAACAAGCATGTCAGAGGTATATAATAAACTACTTCTCTGAAGGATCACCCTCTTCTACTCTCAATAAGTCAGGATCCCTTTTCTGTCTCTAAAATGAATAAGTGTTATGCATAGTTATTAAAATAAAATAAAATAAATGAAAAATGAATAAGGCGAAAGAAGAGAAAGGCTTCCTGCGTAGAGAGGTGATGCAAGTAACTCCATCAGGGTATTGACCATGCTTGCTTTCAACTGAGCGATGCTTGTGTTCCTACGTGACTATGCCAGGGTATTGTCCAGGACTGTTGGCAGCAGAGCAACACTAGAGATGAAACTAAGACTCTGAAGACTATATTGCTTGTGCACCAACATACCCCTCAATCAAAATCGAAACAACTGTGTTGACTTATATTAGAATATGTGTTAATCGACCAAGAGCTTGGTAGATGCTACATCTCACAATCAGGCTAGTGTGAAACCAAGACGAACTAAGAATTGAACAATACTTCCGAAGGTGTTAGACTTGTGTTTCATGAAAAAGATCCATTCAGAGAACTAGAGTTCTACCAGTGTGTCACCAAGTGTTGTAGTGGCTACAACCACCCTCAAAAATTTTGCCTTAGCTTCGTTTTGGAGCCTCCTTACCAACCTTTCACAACAACATGTCTTGCTTCGTCAAGTACACAAGCTTCATTGATTTTCTTGCAGAAGGATAACTTGTCCATCAGAGCTTGTTGCATTCCTCTCACACGATGTTCTTGCGAACTTGGTCCATTTGCAGGCTGAGCAGCTCCCTCAAGAAATTGCGCAATTCTAGAGGGAAACCAGCCTTCCCTATAGAAATTGCGCAATTCTGTCTGGCAGCTTCCCGGGCTCTAGAATTGTGCAATTATGCAAGTCAAGCTTCATTCAAAAAATTGTGCAATTCCTCCCAGCAGGGTTGCTCAGCCTAGGAATTGCGTAATCCTGGGCAGCAGTCGGTTTCTCTGAATAGAAATTGCACAAATCTCTTGGGCAGTCAACCTAGCTCCCTTCCAGAAATGTGCATTTTTTCCCAACAATTGAGCAGGCTCTTACATGTGTAATTGGGTTAACCAGTCCCACTCGAGATCAAGGAAACTTGACTTGCATGCATGGGCTTCTTTTTCCAGGAATAGAAAAATCAACATGCAAAAAGCATCCCTATATTTTAGGGAGCTATTTTTAGCAGTTAGAGGTTACATACAAAGATCGTTTTAGAATCTTTCCTCCAAGTGTCATTATTTCGTAGATTTGTGGCGTGTGCATCATGAGCTTCAAAGTTATTTATTTGACGCTTCAGAGCTCATTTCTTCACATTGATCTTGGAGCTCTTAAATTCCACTGCACATCCAGGACTGTTCGACACATCTAGCTCAACTATTCACGGGTAAGTGGCCTCAACTTGTCTTTTACAAAATTTATGTCTTTTTTTTGTGTTTTCACTTGTATGAGTGCTATTTTCTTGATTTCTTTGAATGCTTGCTATCATTTACATGCATACTATCTTGTACTAGAACCATTTCAGTTTTCATTACTATCTTATTGTTTTCGCATGTATGAAAGTGGTTTGCACGAACGGTCACTGATTCGGCGACTCGCTTCACCCACATGCATGCTGTTCTGTTTTCTGAATCTTTCATTCATTGTTTGCATGCACAATCATTTTCTTCTACTTACACTCAATATCGCCATGAATTCACTTTCATATTTGCTTTCAATTGCACGTCGGCGGGTCTGGGTAGCCTTGGCCCAAACTTTGCCTCACCAAGACAACATTGTGTAATCTTGAGAGGAAAGGCTCTATCTTCCCCTCAAGAAATGTGCATTTTTTCCCATCCGCTGTTCTCCAAGCCTACTTTGCACAATTCTGAGGGACAGTGGCTGCTAGCCAAGAAAATTGTGCAATGCAGTCACTGAGCTTGCAGCCATTGCTCCCTGAAATTGTGCATTGCACAATTCCAATAGTCAGAAGTTAGCCTAGATTGCACATTGCACAATTCTAGTAGCTAGTCAACCGTCCTCCTCGAAGAAATTGCGCAATCCTTGCCTATCAATCCCTAGGTGTGTGTTATGTCGTTCCCGAATTTGCTTTGGTTTTTGCTGACAAATTTCTTGCCATGCATGTTGCTTTCTCTCCAGATCTAGCAGGTGTTCATCCACCTCTTGATAGTTCAAGATCAAAGGACATTGATGAAAATGAAACTATAGCAGCAGTTGAGCATGTGTCCTCAATTCTACTGATTTATGAAGATACCAAGATGATTCTAGACAAGGACATCAAGCTGAAATGGCAAGAGGTCAATGATGCATTTGCAGGCACATTTGAGGAAGACCTCAAAGACCGCCAGGTATACGTGAACATTCACAAGTCTGACTTGTACCGGATTGCATGCAAATACCCTGTGTTCCTATGCACGGACATGATACACTAGATCGTCTCGCACACTGACCCCGAGATGATGACATTGAGAAGTTTCAGTGGGATGAAGATTGCAATCTTCAGGGCAAAGGATTATGATGAGATGTATCAGATGTCGGAGTCCGTGATTTTCATGGAGAATCCCTTCAGCTTACCCATCAACAATGCCAACTCTAGAGACATTCTAAAGAACTAGGTTAAGGAGTTGGTTAGATTCAGGATGACACCCAACTAGATCTACAATATGAAGATACTATGGAAGGCATATCAATACTTGGTCATCTTTGCATTTCGACTGTATGGCTAAGAAAGCATGGAAACCTTCCTATATAGTTGGGTGATCGCGTTGGACGAACTGGCCAGAGAGGGAAAACCATGCTACTGGTCCAGCATGTTGGCTCATCAGCTGAAGAAACAAGTAACAAAGGCTCGACAACCACCCAAAGGTATGCAAGCAGAAATCTACATGTCCACCTACATCTTGGATGCAGTCTGTGCTCGAAAGGAGTTCTCAGGCTTGAAGTGGGCATGTACATAGGCAGAGACTTCTGTGAACACTTATTGTAAGATGTTTTTTGAATGCAACTACAGAGGAGTTATCACACCACTGTACGATCACTTTGTCACCCTGGTTTACAAGATGATATTCAAACAGGATCCACCCTGCATGTCGATGGCAACAACGGACGCACTAATAGACATAGCTGATTGGTATGCCTCACCATCCAAAACCTTCATACGAATGTACAGTGTGGAGAAGTCTCCGCATGTTCTACCAAAGTTTGCCTTGGACGTGCTCGTCATGTAGAAGTAGCATATCACATCTCTGCAGGATTGACAGCTAGGCTGCACCAGAAGGAGAGGGAACCTTGGCCCACTCTTCCTTTGCGCATCGAGTTATACAAGATCCAGAGTTTCAAGCATGCATATGTCGAAGCAGAGTAGATGAATAAGTATCCATTTGACCTTTGAAGTTACAATCCATATGAACCGCATTCTCTTGTGAAAGATCATTGCACAATAGTATAGTGCAACTGGATCCACAGGGCATTTCATTGGGTGGAGGAGGACCCATGGAGATATTGCTACAGTTTCTCTAGATCCAATGAATAGGTTGTCTTCGATGTGGAGTGGTTAGTGAAGCAACGTGAAGCAACATCCTAGAGAGCACCAGAAGAAACAGTAGTAGTAGAGGCGAACATACCAGTGCGTGACAAGGGAAAGAGAAAGATTGTTGATTGCATAGAGGAAGAGAAAAATTGTAAGTTTTAAGCAAATCCACTTGTGGAGAAAGTAGCTTTGGCCATATAAGAAAAGAGGCAACAGTGCGACAAGAAAAATGCCCAAAGGCGGAGAGAGAAGTGGAGAATGGACGAAACAGAGAAGGAGTTGCATGAGTTGAAGGAGCAAATCCAAAAGGAACGGGAGTTGCACAAACAGGAGAGGGAAGCACAACAACAACAGGTACCGCAGGGGGTGAAACATATGTAGACAAATGAAACAATGCCCGTACAGGTAGTGGACTCATCAGAACAACTGGCATTAGGCATATAGGGTGAACCATCATAGGAGCAGTACTTCGCTAAGGAGAAAGAGAAAGCACTTGAACAGATGGATATGGACTTGGAGCAGCAGGAGTTAGAGCATGACATCGACCTCATGCCTCACCACCAAGCGGTCGACCCACCAGCTTCACCACATCCAGAAGATGAGCAAGTCCCAAGCGACCAAGGAGACACTAAGATCCTTGGAGATTAGTCAGAAGGAGAGATGGACAACATCTCATTCGACGAATCTCAACATAGATTTGTGAAATCTCGCACAGTGTCAACTCCAAAAGATCATACATCTCCTGCACAGTATGAGGAATGAGTGATCATGTCTGACGTGCGCAAACATCCAACAGACTTGGTCGATGCAACTAGAGCATATGCTGAAGCCACTAGCTCAAGTTTTCACTTTCTGATAGCTGAGAATGAGTGAATGGATAAGGATCTACAAATGGCCAAGCAAGGAGGAGAGTTGGTGACAATGTCCACCTGAGCAGAACTAAAGAAGAAAATAATAGATGAAGTACTATCCCTTGACACAGTTATGCGGGTGTTGTATTCCAAGTTTGGTACCGTGCATAAGGAAGTCGTCCATATCAACGAATGGGAGCTGCAATGTGCTAGAAGAGCATGTATCTTACCGAACGTGCATGTGCTCATTGATTACATGCAAACATGGATGATGAGATACAAGGGAGCCCCGCTTCACTTGCCTAAGATGATGAAGCCCAAAGTGGTCAAACTAAAGGCACACATCCGGAGTCAGATCTAGAACTATGAAGAGCTCCCATAGCTCATCACTAGTCTACAGGCTTCCCATGCACGTGTATTCAAGAGTATGGATGTTGTGGTGCACGCACATGCGATCCCATCTATTAGGACTCTCACCTAGGTGAAGACAAAGGCACAGGTCCGACTAGAGCTTGACTCGTACTTTGACCAGTTGAGGCACATTGCCACTAGCCCAGACTTGCCAATCAGTGCTGACACCATGCACAAGTATGTTGTTGGTCTGGCCGCATTGAAGACAATGATGCACATGCTTTCAAATGAGTTGGATAGAGGAGCTTGAGTAGTGTACCCAGATGCTATGGAGGCAAGAGTCAGGTTCCAGAAAGATGTCACATTGGAGTACATGGACACTACCGATCTTGGCATCAGTACGATATTGTTGATCACCGCAAGGATTTTGAAGAGCTGGACTTCCCACAGTTTTCTGAGTCATAGTGATGTGTTGCATGGCTTTCTCAAGCCTTTTTTTCTCACATGGGTACATGTGCATTGTAATGCAACATCTTGTCAAGTGTAAGTTTAAGTGTTGATAGTTGGATGTAACAGTCATAGAGTAGATGAAGATTCATGGGGGTAGATGAATTGTCACAAAGGGGAATGTCAAGGGTCACCCCACCATTTGCTATAAATAGTCCCTCGTAACTCATTATAAAGGCTTTTTGTCAGCAAAGCTTCCGATAGGACTATCTTAGAGAGAGCTTGGACAGTATTGTAACGAGCCTTGGCTTCTCCACTGCATAAATCTAGTACATATCTTTGGAGGAGTAGGCGGTTGTGGTTGTAATGTTCCACTCTCGGAACTAGTGGTTGGAAATGGATGTATTGTATGACTGGAACTTACACTTCTTAATATAACAAGATCAAACACATTTCATGCATATGTTGTGTTGTATTTCAGCTATCTGTTTAATCTAAATGATATATGTATTTGTTTACTCACTCATGCATGTATAGTTATTTATGTGTATGTATGTATGAATCTTTCTGAAATGTGTTGTTGGTTTAACCATCACTTTGAATTGCTTGCTAACTTGCCTTCCATGTTGTGATGTATCTTTGCTCGTGTGTTCCCTTCTTAACTCTGTGCCATCACAGGTTTCCAAGGGGCGCACTCATCTCAACCCCATGTGTTAAAACCTCTCATGCACCTTCCTTGGCTCACTACATATGTCACACCCTTGCTACCAACAGAGTTATCTTACTTGCCTCTGTGTGAAATCGTGGTCAAGGCATTATTGTACGACCCATTGATGGGACTCCTACACCAAACGGTCTGAGGTCTAACTGGGACTTGTTATTGGGGAGATCCCTTGACATGTTGGCAGGTCCAACACCATCAACACAACCTAATAACATTAAAATTAAAACACCAAAAATATATGACAAAGCAACAAAAACACTCTAATTAGCAACCCAATAACATTTGTCAACCCAATATATTAAAATTAAAACACCAAAACTAGATGACAAAGTAATGCCAACACTCTAATTAACAACCCAATAACATTAAAATTAAATCATCAAAAATAAATGACAAAGAAATGCCAACACTCTAATTAGCTTCAATCTCATGCACCCAAAACAATATAAATGAAAAATATGTATCTCAAAAAGAAACTACTACCTGAAAAGAGAAAGTACAAGAACCTTCAATTAAGTGTATTCTACCTCATCTTAGGAAGCTAATAAGACCCATGTTCCAAGAAAATAGGGAAGAAAAGTGAACTACACATGATGAAAAAGGAAACATAAATGAACATATATAACAACAAAAGCAAGGAAACTATGCTACCAAGAAGAATCAAGGTTGTTCTACGAGATAAATCAAATTAGAACAAATCAACCCAATAACATTAAAATTAAAACACCAAAAATTCATGAAAAAACAATGTTAGCACACTAATTAGCAACTCAATAATGATAAAATTAAAGCACAAAAAATAGATTACAAAGCAATGCCAACACTCTTATTAGATTCAATCTCATGCACCCAACAAAATAGAATTTTAAAAGATGTATCTCAAAAAGAAACTATTACTTGAAAAGAGCAAGTACAAGAACTTTCAATAAAGTGTATTATGTTTCATCTTAGGAAGATAATAATACACATGTTCCAAGCAAATAGGGAAGCAATGCGTATTGCACATAATGAAAAATGAAACATAAATGAACATATAACAACGGAAGCATAGAAAATATGTTACCAAGAAGCATCACAGTTGTTCAATGGCCTGATTTCATCTTCCTTTTCATTGATGTCCTCTTCGTTGATCAAATTTTTCATTTTGTCGATTAAAATGTTATGTGCTAAGAAGACGGGGATATGATACTAGAATTAATTATAGGTGCATCATTTCTAGCTCTTTGGCATTGCATCATATCCTCATATTCTTAGCATAGAACATTTTGTTCGAGTAGGGGCTCTTAATAATCATAGGGCTTCTCTTCAGAATGTTTTGGAGCACTTGGACCATAGTTCTATGAGATAAATCAAGGTAGAACAAGTAAACCCAATAACATTAAAATTAAAACACCAAAAGAAGATGATAAAGAAATGTCAACACTCTAATTAGCAACCCAATAACATTAAAATTAAAATACCAAAAATAGATGGAAAAGTGATGCCAAGACTCTAATTATCTTCAATCTCATGCACCCAACAAAATAAAAATGAAAAAGATTAATTTCAATAAGGAACTACTACTTGAAAAGAGAAAGTACAAGAACTTTCAATTAAGTCTATTCTGCCTCATCTTATGAAACTAATAGGACCCATGTTTCAAGCAAATAGGCAAGCTTGAAGTGAATTACACATAATGAAAAAGGAAACATAAATGAACACATAAAAATAGAAGCAAGGAAAGTATGTTACGAAGAAGCATCAAGGTTTTTCTATGAGACAAAACGAGGTAGAACAAGTTAACCCAATAATATTAAAATTAAAACTCCAAAAATAGGTGACAAAGAAATGCCAACACTCCAGTTAGCAACCCAATAACATTAAAATTAAAACACCAAAAATAAATGACAAAGAAATGCCAACACTCTAATTAGCTTCAATCTCATGCACCAAATAAAATAGAAATGAAAAATATGTATCTCAAAAAGAAACTACTACTTGAACAGAGAAAGTACAAGAACCTTGAATTAAGTGTATTATGCCTCATCTTAGGAAGCTAATAAGACCCATGTTCCAAGCGAATAGGGAAGCAAAGTGAATTACACATAATGAAAAATGAAACATAAATGAACATATAACAACAGAACCAACGAAAGTATGTTACCAACAACAATCAAAGTTGTTCTACGAGATAAATCATGGTAGAACAAGTTTTGGTTTATATTTTGGAATTTTTTTATGTCTCTTTAAATGATATTTTAATTATTTCATTTTTTTTAAAATAACTATAAGATATAGATTAATTGGTATATGTGGGATTAATATTTATACATTAAAATTTCATGAGATATAGATTAATTGATGTGTGAAATTAATCCTTGTACATTCAAATTTCATAAAATTTTTGAAAGAAAACCATTTTTAAGGAAATTGAACTATCCTAATAGACTTTCCAGCAAACTTGAGCTAACTTTGTTGTAGAAAAAGATACCTCTAAATTATTGCTTTATTGTTCTAATTACCTATAAATGTTCTATTGTTTGCAGTTATTTACGACTACCTAGTTACTGAACCTTTGAGCACGGATGTTTTAAATGTGATGATTAATGTGAATGAACTCACAACTTCATCTGTAAATGTCAACGTCGTAATTATTTTCTCTTCACCACGTTTGTACACCATTTTAAAAGTTGTAAGACATCCTTTAAACTCTATAAAATTTCGAAACGTATTTAACACAAAAAAACACCCTATGACTTTAAAAAATATTAAAGCGAATGATAAATTTCAAGACATTGCAAACTCATTTCAGTCTTTTTCATTTACTAATGTATTTAGAGAGAAATTTTTTTGAGAAGTCGAATTTCTATTTTGAGAGTTTGTTACTAGAAATCAATGAAGAAATTAAAGCAGTTAAAATGTTATTAAAGAAGTAACCCACTAGAAGAGGAAAGTAGAATTATTACGGTGCACATTCTTCTTATTACGTTGCATAAGAAGAATGAGCTTTCATTGACCAGTGAACCATAAAATCAATGAACATTACTTAGTGATCGACATTTTTTACGTATGAAGAAAGAACTTAGATATTTCACGGAACTTAGATATTTCACGGATAGGAGGCTGAAAAACATGGAGTCATTGACTTTCAAGTACAAATTTTAAGATATGAATAATGAGACTATGTGATTCAATTATCCTTGTAACTTCATAATTTGACATTTACAATTTCAGTATGAGTAGATTATATAAATATATATATATATATATATATATATATATATATATATATATATATATATATATATATATATATATATATATATATATTATATTATATATTTTATATATATATAGACTAACTCTAATTTATGGTTCATGTTAAATGTATTATGTTTGTATATAAATGTTATTATGATTGCTAGGTTTGATAATTGGATAAAAACTATGCAGAATTCAAAGCATTAAAGCCACTTCTCAAGTTTGATTGGGATAACAATGTCACACAATGGTTTCTTGTGATTCAGTTTTTGTAATAAGTTGGATGAAAACGAACAACTTTCCTTTATATGATCAATTACAAGATGTTGCAAACTCAATTTATTCTTTTTCATTTACCTATGTATTTAGAGATAAAAATGTAAAAGTGCATGTTATTTCAAAAGAGGTCAACAAGTAGCAGCTAGTAAAATCATAATTTAAAAAAATAGGGATGGAGCCTAGATGTGTACCTATCTCTAAATACATCTAATGTCTTTGAAGAATCCCAAGGATAGGTAGATCTTGTTCGAAAATGTTTTCTAGCTTTTCTAGATTGAGAATTTAATTTGGTGTAACTATTTTTGTTTTTGTATTTTTTTTTCTAGGAATTAACAAAGAAGTAACATAGAAAGTACTTGCAGTTGGTTCAAGAGTTAAAACAAGGGAAAATCTAGCAAGTTACAACATATGGTTAATTGAATTGGAAGCTACTAATTGTTTGACACTTATTTTATTGTAATCTAATTTTTTTATTCATCAATATAGAACTTGAGTTAGAGATGGCCAAGCTAAGAGTTGTTGCTACATCAAATGTTAATAGCATTTCTGCTATAGCTACATTGTTATTATTGTTGGTATCATTAACAATAGAGGGTGGAGAAGGGTATGGTATCAAGGTGGAGGAGAAAACAAGAAACCTGCATTTCTATTTTCATGTTATGGTCTTGGGAAAAAATGTGAGTTCCATATCAACGGTGAGTGCTAACAGAATTTTCCCTATTTTTTTAGGCCTAGTTGTGGTCATTGACAACTTGTTGATGAAAGGACCAGAGCCCACCTCCCAATTGGTAGGAAGAATGCAAGGCCTTTATACTTTATCTGGATTAGAGGAAATCATTATGCAGATGGTGGTCACCCTTGTTTTCTCTAGCGAAAAGTATAATGGCGATAGCCTCTCTGGGGTGGGCATTAACCCCATTCATCATCCAGTTAGAGAAATACCCATCGTGGGAGGAAGCAGATTGTTTTGGATGGCTTGAGGATACGTGCTTCTTCACACTCTGTCCATGACGCAAAATGGCAATGCGGTTGTTGAATGTAATGTCAATGTTCTCCATTACTAGTGGTGATCATGCAATGCTACATTGAACTTTGTTTCTTTCTACTATGGTTTTCACTTGAGATGTAGTGTGGGATTGAATGAACGAATGCACTTGCTTACTTACTTTCTCTCTTTCTACTATATAAAAGTGGAAAGGGAATGTTTTAAGCTGACCAAATCATACAAACATGTAGTGGTTGACTTACCTAGTTTGGATGAGGAGGGTAGACGAGGCTAAAAAAAATTCCAGCGACGAGTGCAACAAACCAAAGTTCCTCTGGCGCCACACTGAATAAATAAATAAATAAATAATAAATCATAAAAAAAACATCATAAAAAATTTATAAAAATAGAATTAATTTATGACCTAATCAGCCTCAACTAAGCTTACAGTGTTCAACTTACATCCCTCAGCTTCCACTCGGCTCAACAGACCACAGACCACAAACATAAATCAACAACGCTCGACTTCCACTCTACTCAACAGACCTCAGCTTCCACTCAGCTCAATAGACTACAAACAACATACCACAGATAGAAATCAACAACGCAGAAAAATCTGCAGTAATGTCTGTCCCACCATATATATAAATGTTTTTTTGGTCAAATAAATAATTCGGCCAAAACCCTAGTTCGTCCTATTTTTTTGTCGACTTTTTCAACTCCGGAAAAAATTCCATTTAACAATTGGCATTAGTCTAAACAACCAAAATTTTGACCAAACATTTGTAAAATAGTTCAACCGAAAAAATTTAAAAAATTTGGCCAATTGTTTTTTTGTTCGGCCAAAAAATTGAGATTGTGAATTTTTTGGGGGCATTTCTCACAAAAGTGTAACCCAACTTCACGTTTTCACCCTTTCATAGTTGATGACTATACAATTTTAAAAAATAATGTTATGAATGCTAACCTCTTTCTTCCACTTGACATTTATCCCTTTTCTATTTAAGAGAAGAACATGTACTGCAAACCCCCATCCTTGTCTTCTTAGGAATACAGACATTGTTGAATTCATTCCTCCATATCTTCAAAAAATATTGATATGTAATAAAACTATCATTTCCTTCAAAACCTTCTGCATATTCTTTATATAACTTGTAGATTTCTCGTCTTGAGAAATTATCTAGAATATGTATTGTGTCTCTATTTGGCATACACTCTCCATGCTTTGGAAATAAGTCTTGCATCCATGACAGTGCAGTATTTTCTAATAGCCCAAACTTTCGTTTATGACGTAATTCTGAATAAAATGTGAGATCTTTTTCTAAATTTTATTGGATTCTTGAGAGACGAAAATTACCAATTGAATGAAACATTTTTAAAGCCTTTATATAGAGCCATAAAGACCCAATATGATAATCAAAACTTGACAATGTAGATTTCATGCACCCCACTAAATATGAATTTTGTATGTTTTTGTTATTTGACAAATATATCTTCCTTTTCTCCAATGCAAACTTGAAATCCATATGTTTCAAGCAATCCTTTTGACAACATTCACTTGAAATGAGATCACTGATAGAACTCCTTCGTGTGAGATATTATGATCTACCCCTTGTATAACTAGAAAATCTTGTATTGATGCAAAAATGTCTACTCCTACTCCTAGATACAATATTTTTTGGAAATGTCTCCAACATTTCATAATCCTCTATATAAGAATTTTCATCATTATTTGGAGGAATAATATCCTCACTATGATCATTTTGAACATAGTTAGGAAATCCATCACCATCATTATTTGAAAAATATTCATTACCATCCTAAGTTGCAGGAAATTTTTCACTACAATCATTTGTGCTTTTGAAATACTAACTTGGAGGATATTCTTTATCATATTCATCTTGCACTTCATTAGTGCTACCCTCATATTCCTTAGAATTAGGACTAAGTGGAAAATTTGACTCTCTATTTACTGGAAATTCTTCATCCTGTGTTTTTCAGTGTTTCTCTCATAGTCCTTAGGATTAGGACTAAGTGGAAAATGTGACTTTCTATTTACTGGAAATTATCCATCCTGCCCTTTGTCATGACTACTCTTATAGTCCTTAGGATTAGGACTAAGTGGAAAATTTGACTTTCTATTTACTGGAAATTATTCATCTTGCCCTTTGTCACTGTCGCTCTCATAGGCCTTGGGATTAGGACTAAGTGGAAAATGTGACTCGCTATTTACTGAAAATTCTTCATCCCACCCTTCATCATTACTAATCTCATAGTCCTTAGGATTAGGACTAAATGGAAAATGTGACTCTTCTTTTATTGGAAATTCTTCATCTCGGCCTTCATCATTGTTGCTCTCATAGCCCATAGGATTAGGACTAAGCGGAAAATATGATTGTCTATTTATTTGAAATTATTCATCCCGCCCTTCGTCAGTGTTGCTCTCATAGTCCTTAGGATTAGGACTAAGTAGAAAATCTAACTCTATTCATAGTGAAAGAATTTTCATTATATTGATCAATATGAATAGATTTGTTATGCGGCGAAGATGTTGATTCTTCATAAAGAGAAACTTCACTATCAAAAGAATCAATGAATTTCAAATAGAATAAGTTGAATGATACAAATTCATTATCTCCCAATGATAATATATAGCTTAAATAATGAAAATTTCCCTCCAATGTTTCTCCCCAAAAATTTTTGCTGAAAATTTTCCCTCCAAAAATTTCATTTGAAGATTTCCCTCCAAAATTTTCTTCTAGAATTTATTTGAAAATCTTCTATTAAAAGAAAAATTTGACCCTAATTTCCATTCATTTTCCACACAATTTTTGTTTAATACATTCCTTCAAAATTAAACTAAATCTTTTACTTAAATTAATCTTATACTTAAATTATATAACATTTACTGGATAATTCTTTTTTTTATATATTTGTTATCCCACATGTAACATAAATTAGTATATCGTCATAATATTAACTATATATTATGTTTTTCTAATTCATTTTTAACACCACATTCAGGCAGAGATAAAGTAATTCCATAATTTTCACTATATAATAACTTTCATTGTCACTATTCCTCACATCACATCAAGACTTCTCGAGGTTTCATTAAAAATACTGGAGCGATTTTGTGGAGCAGCTGCATTTTCATTGAAAACACATTCAATAGGAGCTTTTCGCATTTCAAAGGTTAGTTTCCCTTCTACTTCGACCATTCAACGAGGAATTTGGGAAAAATAGTTTGTTATATGCCAATAAATCATTTTTTATTTAATTATTTTCTTTTCCTTGGGGGGGACTCAATTTATTAATTCAAAATTTAGGAAATTGTCGAAATAAAGTAGAATTAAGTTCAAATCTCATTAAGTACAGGTCTTAAACCCCTATACGTTTACTGGTAGTTACATGTTAGCTGGATTGCTAGATTCATGTAGAGTACCAGACAAAAAACTCATTCCATTAGTATTATTATTATTTTAAACATTTAGTTAACGAAATATATATTCTTTTTCAAAAAAAAAAATGCACATGGGCCGAGCTCGCTCAATGGCCCCCTGGTAGGCAAGGGGTTAATTCTCATGTGCCTTGGGTGGGCATGCCCGACCATGGACGTGCCTTCCCACGACACAACTATAAAGGCACTCCCACAACCGGGCGCACCCAGTAGTGGGCATGCCCACCTATGGAAAAACGGCCCCTTCTTGCCAGGGGGTGTTGTTCCCTGCGTGGACATGCCCGTCGACAATAAATCGGCACCCTGACAAGTATGGGGCCGATTAAGGGAGGGGGTTGATTCTGAGAATCAACCCCCTATTATGAGAATCGACCCCCTAGTAGGAAGGGGGCTTAGAATCGGCCCCCTTCCTACCAAGGGGCCATTGTTCCATTGGTGGGTGTGCCCACCTAGGGCACAGTGGCCCCCTAGAAGGCACAAGGTCGTTGTGCCCTAGGCGGGTGCATCCGACCATGGGTGTGCCCACCCATGGCACATCGAGTGTGCTAGGTAGGCCTGTTGTGTTTCCAGCGGGCATGCCCATGGTCGGGTGTGCCCTTCCAAGGCACAATAACTTCCTGGCAGGAAGGGGATCATTGTGCCCTGGGAGAGCATGCCCATTGGCGGCACAGTGGCCCCTTGGCATGCAAGGGGGTGGGGAGGAAATGTAAAAAAATAAAAATAAATAAATAAACAAATAAACAAATAAAGGAATGGAGTTTTTTTTTGCATCCTGGATGAACCTAACAACCCACTTGACATGTAGGCCATTGTGCATGTTTATGGTTTTTTTTAGTTTTTTTTGTTTACTTAAGATACTGGCTTTTTTGTAATATATATATATATATATATATATATATATATATATATATATATATATATATATATATATATATATATATATTATATATTATATATATATATTGCAAAAAAATGGCATCAAGGAAGGTTTTTGTAAATATTTCTGGGCCAAAGACAATAATTACATGATCTAGAGCTATAGGTGTACCCTCAAAAAATATTTCTGAACGAACCCGACCTGAGCTAATGACTAAAAATCTAGCAAATATCTCCTCAAAGGAAAAGAAGTTGATTTCATATTGGAAGAAATCACAAGAATTGGAGTGTACAAAATTTGCATGATATGTGAAATATAGAGAAGGCAAAGAAGATCTATAGATATATCTATATGTTGGTATGATTTACGATGGTGGAAGTTATGAAGTGTTGGGAAAAGTACTAGACATGTGTTTGATGCCCGATACTGAAGTTGTTTATGTACTTACAAAACCTCCCAAGGCACATGAGAAGATTAGATGTCATTTTGCATTGTCAATGTATAACACAACGAAAGGTTCTACAAGGATATGTAATCAAATCGTAAATGACATTGCACAAAAGATCGTAAGTATTCTTATTTATATTTATGCATTTTGCGTTATTGTAACTGTATCATTATATTTTTGTATAAATTCGTTATTATTGACATATTATATTTTGTTTGACAAAATTTTACTGAGCGTCTTTCAATTATGTTGGGGGGATTTTATTTTATAGAGCGAGATATTATGAATGTTGTTAGCAGTTTCCACTTAGGGCCAGAAGAAGATAAGAGAAACAAGCAAAAAAAAATACTTCATGATGCTACAAGACTACATACAATGGATCAACAAAGAATTCCTATATTGGATCAATCCAGTAAAGCTAGACATGTTACTTTTGAAGATGAGGAAGTTGAAGTTGAAGTTGAAGCTGAAGAATATGTTTCCATTATTGGGGATGAGAATAGAACTGGTGTTAGAAAGGATAAGAGCCGTAAAAGGCCAAAAACAAAAATGCCCAAGAATGTCTCCCTTTTAGTTGATGATGAGGAGATTTCGTATGTAGAAGAGAATATAATAAATGATAGGAGGAAAAAATTAAAAGTTGATTATTTTGAAAAAATAGTTAGCAAAAATGAAGATTCTAGTGAAAACTCAAAATTAAACAGGGAAATCATTACACCAGGTGCTGATTTAAAGGATGACATTATTAAAACAAAACAAAATGCCATTCGACTTTATTTGATGAAGACAAACTTAATTGAGGGTGATCGTACATTTCTACTTAATGTCAACCAAATCTAGAAGCCAAATGAAGTACAATTTAAATATCAAAATAGAAATCGACACCACCTGCATGTTCACAACTTGGAAACATTGATGAGTTACAATCCATATGCACATGTGGTTGTTTATGTGCTTCTTATTGATCCAATTCAAGTTACCAACAAAGAAACATTTGATAAGTCAAGATGTTTTTAATACACATATTATGTACTTGTGGGGGAACCATTCTGTAGAAGCTCATAGGAAATTGATGGAGGAATATCTCAATAGCTCGCATTTTGAAACAATGAAATGTATCATTTATGTTGGTTTAACAGATATAGGAGAAAATTTATTGGCATGGGATCATAATGCAAATAATGAGTATACCATGTCTATGAATTTCATCCAAAGGGTTATATTTATTCATAATGAATTTGAAGAAAAATGTGGCAGAGATAAGACAAAGGTTAGTCTAGTCTTTTAGAAGGAATGTTGTATGGAAATAGGTTATCAAATTGAGAAAAAAATTAATTCAAAAGGTGGTAAAGTAAATTTGGAAATATTCGGAGTTATGGATAAAAATTTCCATTTGGCATTTAGAACTGGAGAGATATGAGAATTGATTAATGATATTTTTGACATGTGGGAACATTGGCTTAAAAAACTAGAATGTCAAAAATTCTAAACCATTGATATCTACTAGCAGTAAATCAGGTTTTGAAATGAGGCTCCTTACAAAATATATGGCTATCACAACTTGGAGAGCATTGCAAGAAGTGAAATGAAAAACTTTTCAAAAATATACTATCTCATGTGAATCCAAGTGAATTATCATTGGACGAAATGTGTGAGGAATTTCAAAACTAAGTTTGTTGAATTATTTACACTTATCTCTGGATTATGAATTTATTTTAAGTATAACATATTGTTGTTGGTAATATTTTTTATACATAACATTATATTAACATTTTTTACTTATTTATTCAGTCACAAGGTTTATATGAGAATACAAGAACAAATGTTTAAATTGTTGAATGAAGATAGTTGGGATGATGTTGTATGCAAATACCCAGATTCAAGTTCTACATGAACACTACAAGATTTTTATCTTTCATTTAAAAATGTATGTTGATTTATACAGTAATTTTTATTCATATGTATACTATTTTTATTTTATAACTTAATACATCTATTTGTTTATTTTGTTAAAGATAAAGAATGATACAAATGGAACACTGGATAGTTTCAGAAGTTTATTTCAAAAATTAAGCTGGAAAGGTTGAGAAAGAAACGTCTTAGTAATATTGAACTTGATATTAGTCTTACTCATTTCATTTGGAATGGGCTCCAGACTATCCAATATCAAATAATACAAGACGATTGTGAAGACATTGCAAAGCTCATACCTAAAACTTGGGATTATTCCTTAGTTATTGTAGATATTCCTCATGGTTTCAATATCCCAAAAATAGAATATGATAGTGACCCTTATACTTATCAAGTTTTAGCAAAGTGGTTGCGGGATTTCTAGAAGTCACAACATCACCATGGTGGAAATTTGTGACATTTCATTTAGACACAATTTACAATGTTATTAACAAGCTTCAAGGAAAAAATAAAATCAAGGATGCAACTTACATGGTAAGACGTTGAAATTGTATGTTTGATTAACATCAAAAAAATCATTTAGGTACAAGTTAATTGAAATTTTACTATTTTATGGTATGGGAAAAAGTCAAATATTATTGGTTGCAAAGGTCAACAAATTATAAATGATTGTGAGTTCATCCATGTTGAATGTTGGACAAAATATGATAGCTATAAGTCTATGCTTCAGAATCAGGTAGATGGAAAGAGTCATAGCCAAGCACTGATTTATGATGTTGTTGTAAAAAAACTAACATGTGAAGATAAAGAAGCAAAATGAGAGATAGTTAACATTTATCAAAAACCATAGTCATTGATTAACTATCTTATAGATTTATGTTCAAGTGAAGGAGATTGGGTTTTGGATTTATTCTCAGGCTTAGGTAAGTTTTATCATATACAATTGAATTTCAATACTTTATTTTTTAGTTTTTATGTGTTTAAGCTAATTTACTTAATTATTTTTTTCGTACTTGATGATTAGGTACAACACTAGCATGTTGCCTACAAAATGAAAGAAATTACATTTCCATTGAAAAAGACCCAATATAGTGCAAATTGATTCAGCAAAAAATTATTTCTCTTCAATTTCTTCCAGATGCAATGCAATAAGTTGGTTTGAGGAAAGGGGATTTTAATGAATCACATATGAAAAAAAATACAAAGGAACCTCAACCACCATTAGATGGAATGATTGGAAAGGCATAAATTAGGAGATTCACAGACATCAAAGATCCATCAAAAGAGGAAAATGACCAAACCGAAGCAGAAAATATTATGGAAGAAGACAATAATGAAACTCTAGAAGATAAAGAGTATGGATTATGTGATATTATTGATTAAATTTAAGTTATGCTTGGAAATCAAGCTCATTTTTTGTCATTATTAATTAGTTATACGTGTAATGTTTTGACTTTGATATTTTATGAGAAGAATAAGTATTCAATTATTGTTGTTATATGTTTAATATTTGTATTATGTGATTTTCATTTTCATTTTTATGTGAATCATTTTTTTGTGAAAAAAATTGTGATTATTATTATTTTTTGACATGAAATTCATAAAAAAATGCTATTTTTTAAACATATTTTTTTTTTTTTTCCTTATAAAAATTGTTTTATTTGACATGACATTTTCAGCAAAAAAAAATTCTCAAAATGTTTTTTTTTGTTATGTTTATATTCAAAATGTTTACTTTTATGTCAACTATTAAAAATTATTTTTTAGTGACAATTATTTGATGTGCATTAAAATATTAATTAACGATATATAAATATATATAGAAGATCAAAACCTTTTTTTTAACTATGCAAAAGAACATATAACTCACTACAAAAAAAAACATGAAAATAAAAACAAAAAAAATACAAACTTGAATAACACTTAAAAAAAAATTCAGGGAAGAAGTAGACGACGACTACTTAAAAAATTGTTAAATTTAGAAAATAATTATCCACACAATACATTAAAAATTTAAAGAAAAAAAAAAAAGAAAAAAGTCTTCTTAAGAAAGGGTTGAGGCTACATCAACACTTTTCAAAATCGGATAAATTTTTTGCTACCTCATAAAAATGGGTACTCAGTACAATTCCCATTTCATAGTTTACATTGTTTTAATTAAAAATAATAATATGACCATTATTTATGGCTTTTTAGACATATATACCATAATATTATAACAAAATCTTTTTTTATAATTTTTAATCTTCCTAACATGATATATATTATAAGATAAATGTTTTGATTTCTATCACACTACAAGTTATTAAATTTATATAATTACACTAATTATACATATACCCAACCAAAACAACAATACTAAACCCACATTTGCAAGAATAATATCCTGAATTTCTACACAATGCACATTTCCAAGAAAACTATCCTCAATTTCTTTTAAATATTTGTCACACCAAACTTTTCACTAGATACGTTAGCATACTTGAACTTATTTTATCCCGAAGAGAGAGAAAACAATAAACCATCCTCAACTGTCATTCCACGTCGATGACATAAAAGATAAAGTTGACGTACTTGAACTTATTTTCTTTGAAAGATATACAATCATATCATCTACTCCGATGGATTTTACATTACAAAGCCTGGCACCTCCGACTCTTATAGTTGCATGTAAAATCAGAGTGTGATACCATAGAAAAAAACATCATCAGAGAGATAATCATTTTGTGAAGATACGCTTCGCAAGGAAATCAGAGAGATCGATTCAAATTGCAAGTTTAAGATGCCTCGCTAGATGAATTTTTTAATTATTCTCCTGTATGTTATAATTTCTGGCTTGACAACTTATCAGGTCTACAAAGGTGAATATTTCCTTCTACCTATTTTATTTTGAATTGTCTTACACTAGAAGATAGTTTGTAGAATCTCGTTTTTCTTTGAACAAGGTTGTATATATTTAAAATACCATGGTTCTCTTCTAGAAAAATAATTCATAATCTTGGATTTTTATTATTTTGAGGGTCTGCGGGAGAATTTTCAAGTACTCCATGGGAAACTGGAATCTTGAGAGCGTCTCAATATTTATTGCATGGCAACCGGCACAACAGTTTGAAATATTGATTACTCTAGCATGAAGATCTAGCAGGATCTAGGTAGAGTGTTGCATGAAGAGATAAGTTGAGTTAAGTGTAGTCCAGATTTAGAGTATGAGTTCATTAGATTAAATGTGAATCAGGTCGTTTATATTTGGAGAAGTCCAAATTTAGTGTGTGTATGTTCAATTATTTTGAGCAGGTGGCAAGTTGAAAAAAGTTTGTATAATAAATATTAAAGTTGCAACTCGTGTTATTATGCGAATTATTTGTGTTATTTTGTGTCTTACCTCCTCTGCTTTTCCAACAAATTAGTATCAGAGCTGAGGTGGGAGTTGAAGGATCCAAGGGAAAGCTAAAATTAACAGTTGCAGTCTTTGGGAGAAGAGAAATATATTGCATTTGACGTGCGCTACAGTAACGCAACCCCACCAAGAATACGTGACCCATCATATACTGAAGAGTGTTACTCTATCGAAATGTATTCTTTTTAAATGACATATTGAAGTTTGGTTAAATTCGGGTGACCACAATTTGGTCAAAATTTCAAAAGCAAGAGAATCAAACATCATGTGTGTAATTTTTACAACCCTGAGCAATCAAAGATCATGTGCGCAATTCTTAAAACCCTTCGAAAGTTTTGGCAGGAACAAATTTATCTTGAAGTCTATTTAAACGAGATTTTCAGAAGCCAAGTTAAAGTCATGTGCTTTTGTTTGATGAGAATGATATTAAATATTTGATAATATGTGGCATCTAATTTCAAAAGTACTTTCTTTTATTGTATGAAAAAATGTATAAATAAGGCTTTGGTAAAGAGTTTTATAAAGAGATTTATTGTGGCAAGTTTGAGTTTTTAAAAAGGATGGGAATTATCAAAAGGAAAAGTTGTTTTCATATATAATTTGGGAAAAAGGTTTGAAAAGAAGTCTTTTTTTAAGAATAAGATGCATGGTATAAAACTTTCTTTTTATAAAAAGGTTTCACTTGAAGTTTTCTATTGAAAGTGAGTTTAGGGCTTTGCAAAATTTTGTTTATCTGTAAATATTTTGGTGTTTGGTCAAGCATGACACTGTTTCAGGTGAAGATTGTGCCTTACGAGGGTGTATATTGAAAATCATATTTTTTTTCGAGAGAAATATGGAAGATAGCCTCATGCAATTAGGAAAGAAGTTATAAGATAGAGGAAAGACAATAGTCATGGGTCGCAAAGAGCGACTGAAGAAGTTTAAGAAAAGGAATTGAAAATAAGAGGAAGAGATTGTTGTTGTGTTTAGAGAGGTTCAAGCCACAACTGGGTAACTGAGAAGTCTAGTAGAAGACAAAGAAGAAATTGAGGTTGATTAGTGTAGCATGTATTAGCTACCACCTCCTATGTTTATTGATTCCCTAGCTTTGAGTTTCATTCAACAAGAAATGGATGAAACGATTATGTGCAAGGTAGAAAAAACTACAACTTCCAAGGAAGCATGGAAGATCTTGGAAGAAGAATTTGGTGCAAGGGGGGTTGGCATGCAGCAGCAGGTTATGTCACAAGTAGAGAATTCAATCGTAGATATGAGAGTAGATGAGCAAGACTCTGAGAGGACATCAAAGCTTGGAGAATCCCACTGAAAAGTGGATGATGGTCGTGAAGACTATAAAATTGAAACCCATGATGCAAACATACATATGAATGAATAAGATGCAGTAAACAGAAGATGAAGCCTTTGTGTATGAAACTAAGCAAGTACAGATAAATGCTCAAGGACTCCACTGTAATGTGGGTGGTGTAGACGATGGTGAATCTCATTGTGATGAGACACATGTGGATGATGACTGCAAAGTGAGATGTGAATTGGTGAATCCAGTAGTAGTTGATTGATTTGGTGAAGTTGAAATTGTCAATGAAATTGACAATGAGCACATGCATGCTCGAATATACACGATAGTATGGATGAACATTATGTTGATGTTATGTGTGGTTTCCCTTTCGAAACATGGATTGATTGTGGAAATATGGTAAGTGCCATGTTTTATAAAGGATTGAAGGTTGAAGCTACCACTATAGCAACAAGATATGAAGAAATGTGTCATCTAACCGCAGCTAATGACCAAGAACAAGATAAAGTGATTGAATAGTTTTTTATGAGAATATCCACTAACTACATAATAGTGGAAGATAGTTTCAATGAAGTTGAAAAGAAGATAGAGAAGGAAGAGGTAGAGTAGGAAGATCTCACTAAAAAGCATAACAAAGATGTTTTTAAGATTGTTTTTGAATATGTAGGTGTTCATAATAGCATGGGAGAAAAAGTTAAAAATAAAGTTGCTAATAAGTTTGATGAAGATTTGAATCTCATTGAAGAATGGATTCAGAAACCAATTGAACAAATTGATGCGAGTATTAAAGCAACAGTTGGAATAAAATAATTGACTAACATGGTGAATAATGATCTTGAGTGTGCAGATTACAGGAAAAAGAAGTGGCACCTGATGATGAAAGTGAAAAGAAGGATATGGAAGTTTTTGAAAACAAGGAAGAATGCATTAAGTCCATTTTTCAACAATGTATTCAAAAAGAGACAAGATTCTGCTATCAAGAAATATGGCAGAAAGAAAGTAAGGGATATGAAGTGTAAGAAGCAGTGTGAAGAAAACAGTTTGAAGATGAAGAGTTCTTGCAGTAGTCCAAGAGTGAAAGAATCCTTGAAGGGGAAGCTGTAGAAGACCAACTTATATCAAATTCAAGCCAAGCAAAAGAAACATTACAGCAAAAACAAGTAAATAAATATGGAGCCCACAATAAGAATGCACAACAAAGAATGAACAAATTTCAAGGATATAGAATTTGAAAGAAACGAAAAAGAAAATGCGAAATTGTAAAAGTATTGAGTCATTGTAATTCTAGCTAGCTGAGACTTAGAACAATAGACATGTTTGAGTGATGATTGAGTCAATTTCAAATGTAAGCCTAGCAGACATAGTTGAGTCATGTTGAGTCATGTTTGAGTTACGTTGACTCATATGGTCATAATTAAGGGGGAGTGTTGGAAATAATAATTACTCCAGCATGAAGATCTAGCAAGGTCCAAGTCGAGTGATGCATGAAGAGATACGCTGAGTTAAGTGCAGTCCAGATTTAGAGTGTGAGTTCACTGAGTTAAGTGTGAGTAAGGTTGAGTTCAATCTATATTTGGAGAAGTCCAAATTTAGTGTTTGTGTGTGCATGTTCAATTATTTTGGCGAGTTGTAAGTCGAATCAAGTTTGTGTGATAAATAGAAGAACCGCAACTCATATTATTGTGTGAATTATTTGTGTTATTTTGTGTCTTACCTCCTCTACCTTGTTGTTGACATTCGCCAGGCACGAGGGAGGAATCGTAGCGCGGACCAGTCTAAAAGATCAATAATATTAACAAGAATATGTATATACAAGTTGTTATTATGGTTCCCGAGGATGTGGTGGTGTTGCTGATTTAGATGTTATTACCTCTCAGGTCTATAAATTCAATTGATATATTCCCTCCTAACTCAGTGCTTCATTGTGTTTTCTCAGATCAATTTAGCGCACCAGTGAACGGAATGGATTATTTAGGGGGGTGGGTAGCTGTCAGAGGCCTACTGGGAGATCACGATACAGTTGATTTTTGGTTGAATGTAGACAACATCGACACAATTGAGTTAACTAGTTTTGACGAGAACATATTGCCCCTCTTGGAGAGGATTTTATCTCATCGTTCCGTCAAGTGGAATTCTCTGGTTTATGAGAGCATTGTTCAGAGAGATAAAATATGTCAATGATTTGATTTTATTCACCAAGGGAATCAATCAAAGGCGGGGCATCAATGATAAGCCCCGAAGTCTTCGATGTGTGTTCAATAGTACCATGGAGACTACTGTGACAGTGTTTGCTCAGGAGATTTTCAAGTGTAAGCAACTGAAGAAATGCCTCTGACCTGCACTTGTTGGTGCCAAAGTCACTCTCACAACAATTCGTAAAAACAACGATTTCCAGCTTCCTTTGTTATTTTATTGTTAGATTATTAATCATGACGCAATCTGTGACTATTCACGTGACAGAAAACCCTGTTCATATGACAGCGAGTTCAATGTTAGTTGGCAGGGTGATAAATAGTTGGTAGGAGTTGGTAAGATATAAATTTCAGTCAACAAAGATCATTATTGATTCTCTGGCTCATGGATGTATAAATAATAGTGATGGGTAATGAAATAAACAAGCTATTGTAGTGAGTCTTCATTTTCTGATATGGTATCAGAGCCATTGTAGCTTGAAGAGTTGTGTTTGGCTAGAGTCGTGAGGGCTTGTCGGCGAGAGTCATGACGGCTCTGTGATGTGAAGGGCATGTGGAGTCTGCCCTGCTGTTGGCACTGTTGGAGAGCATTGTTTAAGAGTTGTGAGAGAACCCGCTGTGTGGAGATCCCGTTGTGCAAAAAATGTGAGCTCTGAGGTAGACGGTGTTGTGGGAAAGTAACATAGAAGCTTTCTTGATTAGCTATTAGAAGTCGAACTAGAGTGAATCGATCGTTGTGTGAGTTGACTGTTGTTGTGTGAGTCCACACTAGGGAAGTTCCATTGAACATGACCCATTGTACCTCAAAGTGGCGTGAATGTGAAAGGAGGCAAGCTCATTACGTGGAGAGAACATTTGGTTCTAAAGTCAAAATGTGTGTTTGAACATGTGGTATAAGTCTTTGCTTTAAAACAAGGGTTTAAGGAATTATATTGATATTGGGCTATCATTTATGTTTTTGGTCATGTGGATATTGTGTGCTTCAACATGTGGAAACCCATTCAAGAGGCTATTGCTCTACCTGTAGCAACATTTAGTGTAGTGTGTGATCAATGAAGCATTTTCATTTGAGCTATCGTGTGATAACAACGTGAAACATGCATGCATGTAGAAGATCAGTGTGGAATGCAGTGCATGGATTTTGGCAAGTTCGATCAAAGGAGCCATTGAAGAGATGTACAGAAGGGATTTGCTCGTGTAAACCCAACTTTCAGAATTACTAGCATTATAATGTGAATTGCTAGTCCTATTGGGCCAGTTATTGTTCAAGATAGTCGTTTTGTGTTGAGTGTAAGCTCATATGACTGGAGGCTCATATATATGGTTAGGCCACAAGACTGGAGGCTCGTGTGACCCTGAGTAGCATGGACCAGTGGGTGGAAGCAGTGTCGCTTTAGAGTCTTTATATGTAGAATCTTGTTTCCCTTTTGAGTGGGTAGTTGTCTTGGGTGGCTAGAAAAGAGCCTGCTGACCTCTTCTGTGTGTGGAGCCTTCAACTAGTTGTTATCTGCCCAAATATGTTTTTTGTGATGAGGTGTGAATATGAACAGGTCGCTGATGGTGTGCGAATAGTCATAGCCAATGAAATTGTGATGATGTATCACATAGAAAAATGACGAAAGCAGTGAGTGGATGTTGTAGTTGCCCAGTTATGATGTATGATACAGGTGAAGTGCAGAGGTAGAGTCACAGATTTGTGTGCGGCCATCATGTATGGTTAAAATAACTTCTAGCAAAGTTGAAACTATAGTTGGTGTGATTGCGATGCTAAGAGAAGAAGTTTTGTGTATTACATGGCACGTATTGTGCAGCATATGAATTGAAGCAAAGCAAGGAGTTTAAAGTACGTAGCATGGAGCTAAAAGTTGAGCCTCGAGAGGGGAATACAATGTAGTAGCATAGAATGGTGAGGTTTGATAGTACGTAAGAGTTTATCCTATTGTTTGAGAAGCATGCAAGAGCAGTGATGGGTAAACAAAGGAGACTCAAATAGTCTCGAAGAGAATTGAAATAGGCGAGGAGAAAGAATGAAAGGGAAATAGTTGCAGAAGAATATGAAATGCTTCAACTATTGATGTAGAATCTGAATATTTTTATGAATAAAGTCTCTCTGAAAGTCAAATTTGATGAGAATTATGTACCTCACGAAGAGTTCTTCAATCTAATGCATGAAAAACATCTTATTGATGAATTGTTGTTCGGTGAGAAGAGATGCCTACCTCCAACCTCCAAACGCAAATCAAATGTTGGACAACAAGTTTGCAGCAACAAAGTTGATTAAAGAGGTTGAAAAGGTTGATAAGCTCCACCACTATATTATGGAAAGAAAGGTGAAGATGAAACTACACCAACAAATGAACAAGCATGGACCCTTTAGCAAAAAGGCAAAAACGAAAGCCTTGCTATCAAGTATTTTATTTTATTTATATACACTATTGTGAGCCTAGTTGAGACTGAGACCAGCAGACACGTTAACTTTTAGGTCTTGATTAAAGGGAGGTGTGCATGTGACAACAAACCCTGTTCATATGACGATGAGTTTAGTGTTAGAGAGCGGGCTAATCAATAGTCGGTAGGAGTTGGCAAGATCTAAATTTCAATCAAAGGAGATCACTATTGATTCTCCAGCTCATGAATGTATAAATAATAGTGAAGGATAATGAAATAAACAAGTTCATGTAGTGAATATTCATTTTCCGATATGGTATATGATTGAGCCAAGAGACTCATTCTACAACTAAGTATGATGTGTAAAGTTTTGTTCATGTTGGCTAAAATAAAAAATTTAGAAAATCTAAAAAATAAAATTTAAATAACTATACAAAACATTTAAATAATGTCCCTAATCATGTTAGATCCGTATTTAAGATGGATCTATGCTGGTTACTATAGTGATCATATATTTCCCATGTTACAAAAAGATTCGAGAAACCTACAACTATGCGTCTGCACCATGGTATTCGATGGATTGTTTATCATTCACACTTGGGAGTGGAAAAATTCATCATCTACGACAACAACAACGATGACAATTTGTAAGAAATAATAGAATCTCTGGCACACAGCAACTATAACGTGTGGAGCAATCCATGGCCTTGGGCTAAGACATAGGGAGTCGGATTTGCGCATTGTGCTTTGTAAGCCAGAGATAGCTGCCATTGGGTTATGTTCACAGACATTGATGATTTTTTTTTCGCTCCTCGATGGTTAAAGAAATTATGGCCCAATTCTACTTCTAATGCCCTTGGACTCTTGCTTATGAATAAAACAACCCAAATGATCAATTCCAACTATTGAGCATCTGGTGGTCCAATAATAGCACAAGTGTCTATAAATTGCAGGAACTTTGGCCCTTCCTATCTGAAAAGCCATCCTCCCAAAGGGGTGACTCAAGGATACACGTGCAGGGAAAATTTAGAGTAGCGTCACAAGTCCATAGTCCTCCTTGATGCTCTCTCTCCTTCGTTACTGAATGTAATACACCACTTTAAGTTGAAGCCTAGTTATGAGACTATTCGCCTGGCATCCTCAAAGGCCGTTATAAATCATTATAAATATCAGGCGTGGAGTGAATTCAAGGCCAAATTCACGAGAAGGGTCTTAGCGTATGTGGCAGACAAAAGAATCGAAGAACCCCATGTCTCAGGACAGGGCTCCAGGTCTCAGAGAATTCACCAACAATGTCTTATGTGTAACTATAGGGCCTATTTCAGTCATGCAGTGGCAACTTTAGTTAAAGAATATATATTCTGCATAGTAACTAATTATTTTGGTAAATTCATTATTTTCATTACTTGAAATGCATTAACAGATTATATTTGCTTAAAAAAACAAACTAGAGTACTCAGTCGATACATATTACCATTCCAACAATTTTTACTTGATTTCCTATAAAACTATAAAATAAAATAGAATAAATATTTTTTTTAAATATTATGACCTCGATCATTTTGAAATAATTAATAAAAATAAATTAATTTTATAAAATGTGATGATCTAATAAATATACATTTTTATTTTACTAAATTAATTTAAATTAGAGAAAAATCCTTAATAAAGTTTATAACATATAAAATTGAAACTGATCGATTCTAAGGAAGATTTTATTCCATTTGACAATTGGTGTTAGCACTTAATCTATATTTTCAAAAAAAGGTCAAAATGTGTTGAAAATCAGTTAAGACTTTTATTTCAAAGCAAAGTGGGCTTAAGTGTAGAGTTAGGTAAAAATTTGGTGTAAAAAGGTGGCATAAGGATTAAGAACATGTTAAGAAAGTGATTTTTGCCATACCAAAATTTTTAATCGAGTCTTGCACCAATAAGATGCCAAAAAGCAAATAGCGCTATGAAATATTTTGTAACATGTTACAAAATATTTTCGTAGCGCCTGTAGAGTCGTACTACGAAATATTTTTGTAGCATCTATAGAGTAATGAAAAAAACAAAGTTTTAAGCTATCATTTGGGTATTTTTAAAAGCTTTAAAGGTCTTTGATGTAACTTAAAATGTGATATGACTTGATGTGATGGTTTGAGGTGGTTTCAAAATGTTAAAGGTGGTTTGGAAAAGAAAAGTGTTGAAACCAGAATTGTTCACAAACCCACTATTTTCATCAAACCCAGGTGTTTGTTGGAAAAAAACAACGAAGATTTTAGTAGTTTTTGATAGCGCATGGAAAATTTCTCAGTTTTTCTTAGTCAAGCAATAGGAAATTTAGGTCATGTAAGACAATTTGAACCAAATGGAGTATGGTTCAAGATTTATGATGAAGTTGCACTTTTATTCAAAAGCACATGTTGGCAGCCGGTTTTCCAATGGTTTGATGGTTACAATCTAAGTTGGTGTTATGATTTTATTCACTATTTTGATGGAAACAAAGTTCAGAGAAGAGGAATCAAGTTTGCAGTCATTGAAGATTCGATAGAAAAATCCACAGGGTTGCCTACTAAGGATGAGAAATGGTTTAAGAAATGAATGATGCATAAAATGGATCTCAACTTCTTCTTAAAAGGATAGTATCTGAACCCTAATTGGAGCAGGGGAATCCCTCAGAAGATGTTTAAGCATGAATGGTCTAGCACTCTAAAGATTGTTCAACTCTTCTTTGCATGTGAAGGCAAATATTCCAAAATCTACCTTTACCATACGAGATTTTTATGTCATTTAATTGGGTTTGGGAAGATGAGTCTGCCTTATTTCTTGCATCAAAATTTATATTAAAATTTCCACTAAGGCTAGAACCAGGGCAGAGTTATTGCCTCATGATATATGTCATCACGACTTAATCAAGATATTGTACATACATGAATTGAATAAACAAATAAAGAATTTGAGGAGAATAACTTTTGTGAACCCTACACCTAGAAGACAAAGAAAGGCTAGGGATACAACCAATACTGAAACCCTAGTTCCAAAAATAGAGGGAGAACTTAGTCATATCCCTGTTGAAGAATAGACAGAAAACCTTGTAAATCAACCAGAGATTAAGGTATATGAGAAGAGAACAAGAAGACAACAGAATAAAATGTTAGAAAAAGAGGAGGCAAATCATAAAGAAACAAAAAGTGAGAAAGGGAAACATAGTACGGAAATAGGGGATGAAGACATAGAAACATACCCTAGGGTTTACTATAGGAAACCCCATACTCGTCCTACAAATAAATTAAGACTAAGTTTTAAAGCAAAACTTAATCTTAAGCTAAAGGAATGAGTGATAATTGATGAAGAGGAAAATGTAAGGTCTTCAAAGGGCAAGAAAAAGGCTACAAGACAAGGGAAAAATAAGTATGTAGACAGAAAAGGGAAAGGAGCTCTAAAAGCTAGCAGAACCATACATAAATGTAATAGAAGGATGACAAGAAGCCAAGACAATTTAAACCTCCCTTCTACGGCCACAGAAGCTATGATGATCAACTGACCTCATTGACAAAGAAATATATGGACCTAATTTTGTTGAAAAACCCCTAAGTTTACCTTACCTCCCTTCTAAGGCTGCAGAAGCTATGAAAGAATGATCAACTTACCTCATTGACAGAGAAATATATGGAAACCCTAATTTTGTTGAAAAACCCTAATTTTACCTTAACTCCCTTCTAAGGCCGCAGAAGCTATGAAAGAATGATCAACTTACCTCACTGATAGATAAATATATGGAAAACCTAATTTTGTTGAAAAAACCTAATTTTACCTTATCATTTTGACATGCTCCAGTTTATCATTTTGACAATTATTTTATCTTCAATATATTGTTGTAATATGTCATAAAGTTTTGTGAATGAAGAAGAGCAAAGAATATGAGTCAACACAAGAGAGAAGGCCTTAAAGAGTGTAAACATTTACACAGTATAGTTGCACAGTTTCAATAGATTTCATAGGTTCATGTATCAATTTTTCTACAAGGGAGGAATGCAAGTTACAGTTCTAGAAGCCTACAAAGGTGTGAACAATTCCAAATCCTATGCTATAGTTATGACTCATCCTTTTCCCAAGAGAATAATAGAGGATGCGCATAATAATTTCAAAATGCTTAGAACAATGTTTAAATGACAAATAGAGATTTGAATAGCTAGAAGGATAGGCTTTTAATTATGTTGTGCAAATTAAACTATCATATATTGTAAATATTTTGCAGTTATGCTACGAGACTTTGTGGATCTAAACTTTTATGTATTTTACTACAAAACATATCAGAAAGAAGGAAAAAAGGTTGGACTTTGAAACAAAGTAATATTTTATTATGTGTGTGATCAAATTATTCATTTTTTCAAGTACCAAGAGGAATATGATATTATCTTCATGATAGAGACATTCCTGTGATGGTATCCTCAATCAGTTTTCTTTTGTGATATTTTCCTTTCTATGTGATATCATTTATCTATTAACTTCTAGTGTTTAAATGATATCATGTGACATAATTCATTAGTTAATGCTTTGGTTCATATTTTTTTATACATTTTCACTCTTTCTCCTAAAGCTTGCATGATTCATGTTTCATGCCCTACTATAGTCGATTGTTTTCTCCTTCTACTGTCATTCATACGAGTCTGATATGTCTACAGTTTACAATCTATCGTGCCTTTGTCTCTGTTGACTCATAAAGTTAAGATCTTGGTAGCTACATCTACAAACCAAATTTGTTGACCCTGTTTCCCAATGAATTAATTGCTTCCTCCCAACCTCCATATTTAAAATCTGAAAACCCTACTGAAGATCTAGCAATTATTTGAAGATACATCCAGTTACTAAGCTTAGTGATTAGGTTGTCAAGGAGACCCCTCTTTGGATTGAAGGGGATAGCCTTCAATCTGCAAGATTGGTTTGAAAAGGTTACCTTAGGAAGCTTTTTTCTTACAGCTAAGAAAACTTTTTGAGAGCTAACATCTTGGAAACGATACTAGGGATTATGAAAGTACATATTCCCCATATTCTTTTTTAATGACCAGATCTACTTTTTGAGAGAAAACAAAAGGTTAGATAACAACATTGGTTGTTCTATTTACTCTGGTGACTCCACATAACAAAGTTTGAGGTGAGGTTATTGGAAATTTTGGCACATAGAAGGGTTCACACAAGAAGCAACTCAAATCATAATCCAACAGAGATCCTAACAAGCCCGGAAAAACTATTCAGGAAAAGGAAGTCTGCAGAAGAAACATGTACCATTCTTTTAGAAAAGTCTTTATCTCTACCTAAAGAGATAAAAAAAAATTGAATAAATTCAATTTGATCTAAAATTTGAGTATAGTTTATTTAAGTCAAAATCAGAGTCTAATTATCGCAAACAATCCTTGATGAAACAAAATTTAAACCTTATATTCCTAGTATGATTGTTCAAGGATTAAGTGTTTCGTAAGAAGACAAAGATATTTGGTTATAGTTTCACAAATTAGAACATTTAGTTCATCAACTTCAAGTAGGTATTTCTAAATCTCCTATATTTCAGTATTTTTCCCACCTTTTTCTGCTCCACGTGTTTCATTTCCTTTCTCCATTCCATACTGTTATACTCCAATTTTTTTGTTAGATCTTGGATACCTATTTCATCAATTTCTACAACAACGGTTTCACCTCCTTTCTCATCTACATTCCAAATTCCTAGTGTTGGTTTAGCCTCATCTCACACAACCATGGTTGTTGGACACGCCCCTCTCAATATCCAAGCTCCACTACATGATCTTCCTATGAATTATGGTTATCATTGATGAGACAATACCCCTTACAACTTGTAACATATGGATAAATTGAATGACTTTATATATTTGGAGGAGGTAGATCACGAAGATGTTAAATTAAGACATTTTGCACAAATCTTATCAGGAGAAGTCTAAAAATGGTTTAGAGTATTACAAGAAGGAAGAATTGCAAATTTTCAATAGGTCGAGAAACTTTTTCTTGCTACATGGGAGGTAGAGAAAAACCCTTTACAGATAATGGTCGAATACGAAAATTTGAAGAGAAACCTAGGGGAAACAGTGTAGGAATTTTCATCTAGGTTTAACAGGGTTTATAATTCAATCCTAACTGATATTAAACCCCCCTTGGTTTAGCCCTAATTCACTATCCTAATGGTTTTGATGCTGAGCTAGCTTATCAATCGAGAGAAAGAAATCATGCTACATTGGAATTTATGCAAAACAATGATATAGGAGTGGAAGCAAATTTGCTGGCTAAAAATGCAATGATGAGGACTAAGAGGAGAGTAGCATTTAGGGATGAGCCATATTCTTCAGTAAATACCAAATTTGTTGCTATGCTAAAGAAAATGGAGAAATTTGTTGACAAGCTAACTCCTCCCACAGTTGAGCCCTAATCCCAAGTCTGAAATCCCAATTTTAGAAGGCCACCTAGACCTTAGGTTCACCAGAAGAATCCTGATGAACAACGAAGAGTTAAACCTCCATTTCCTGAGAATTTTTCTAATAAGGAAGATAATGAAGAGACTGAGCAACAATAGATTAATTACTTTGATGATGAAGAAACTCGGGTATTTTTAACTAAAGAAGAGTGTGATAGGTATGTTGAATGTTTAGAAGAAAGGGATAGTAATTAATTGATGTTTGATTTAAATAATATCAACAAGGTTACAATAATGTTTTTATTGATTTCCAGAGACAATATAATCTTAGAGGCATAAATGTAGTTGTTACTAAGTCTCCTCCACTGAAAGCTGCAGTTGAGAAGAAACAAACGGAGTCTAAGAAAGCATATTAACCTAAGAAAATAGTGGAATAAAAGAAGGATACATCTAAGAAGGGTGATGAAGGAAGAAAATAAGGAAATGTGAAGGATTTGGAAAAAGTTCAGTCTTCTTTAAGTCTGGAAAATGAGATAGGAAAGGTTAATATATCAATCCCTTTTGTTGAATTGTTAAAGAATATGTAGTTCAAAGAAAAGATTGTCAAGATTGTAAAGGGCTTACCAACTGATGAAACACTAAGTATTAATACTCAGGATTCTTTAAGTATCCAAGATGATTCACCTAAATTCTTATTTGGTCCTTATGTTAGTGAGATAAATGAAGATGTTCCCCCCTTTTATGTCAACTTTAACATTCACGATATGGTTTTGCATAATGCAATGCTTGACTCAGGGGATTCACACAATTTGATGCCAAAGATTGTTATGGATAATTTAGGGTTGGGTATCACTAGACCTTATAAATATTTGTTTTCATTTGATTCAAGAAAGGTACAATGTTTAGGGTTGATTAAAGATCTAGTTGTAAATTTGACTCAAATTTTGGTAAAGAGTATTGTGATGGATTTTGTGGTGGCAGATATACCACAAAGGTTAGGAATGTTATTTTCTTGTTCTTGGGAAGCCAAATTAGGTGGAACTCTGCAAATGGACATGTCCTATGCTTTCATCCTTGTTTTTGGAGAAACAAGGAGACTCTACAAGGAAGTTCAAATAAAATGTGTGGTTAGTAGTAAGAATGAACAAGAGAAACATCATATTTATACTGTAGATATTGATTTTGGGTAAACAATTCTATATAATGACTTAAATTTGGAGGAAGAAAATCAACAGCAAGTGGAAGATCAAGTGCAAACAAAAGAAGAACAAGTACCTGGTATGAATGAGACATGTATCATGCATTTTGATGGGTTAAAGAGGGATTAGGAGTTGGTGTTGATTTGGTGTAGCATCGGATGTGCTCCAGCCATGAAATTTGGTGGAGAGGTTGGGGCACATGCGATCTCCAATACCCACAAAGGGTTTGGGCAGATTCTAAACAGATCAGGAGATATTAAAATAATTAATATTTTTAATGGAGTCCCTAAGTCTAAACTTAGGAAAAATAAAATATTATTGTGTATTAATATGAATCTATGTTAGAATGGTCTAAAAGACATGGATCAAGCCAGATCTAATCTTAGTCGTTGATTAGGGATTTAATCTTGGCCGTTGAGATGTCAACAGAAAAAGTATAAGAGGAGGCTTGAGGGTTACTTGGAGAGCACACCCGATGATCAGTCATTCTATTCTCTAGAGCGGGGTTTGCTAAGAGAGATAGAATAAGTGATCAGGATAGAAGCTAAGGCACATTGAGTACAAAGAAACAGAGAAGGCAAATATTATGCCGGGAGAGCAGCGCAGTAGCCAAGGAGGGTGACGCAGAGCCAACAAGGGCTCACGCAGGGCCACGCAGAGGCAGCAAAGTGTTGCGTAGAGCACCAGAGGGGCCAGCTCAGCTGATGCAGAGGCTCCCAAAGCTGACGCATGGCCTCCTGGAGCTGACACAGACCAAGAAAGGCTAACGCAGGGCTAGTGTGAGACAGAGAGGGGCTGACACAGTCCATATTGGGTAGACACTTCGGTTGCAGAGCAGTTTTGTGCTGAGGAGTTGCCAAAAGCATTTTTCGGGGTTTCAGCCAGGAGATTTCTCTCAAACTATGTGGTATAGTTGCTAAGGAAATTCTCTGTTGGGTAGGCCAGTTTCAGCACCCAGATTGTACTCTAATATTGCTTAATAAGAAAACCCTCAAATAACTGCACTGATTTTCCTGCATTGGGTTTTTCCAGGGACATTGGTCCAAAAATAATGGTGTCATGTGGTGTGTTTGTTCTTATTTCTTTTAGATTCTGATCTGTAATATGTTGAGCATGCAATGTTGTTTATTTTCGGTATTTACTTTGTAAATAACTTGTTAAAGAAAAATAACAAGTAGGTAGGAATAAATCAGAAAAAGTGCATGAAGGGTTTCTAACTAAGGAAAATTAGAAACTTCAACATGGTATCAGAGCATGATTGCAGATCACAGGAGGACTAAAATACATCAGCGGAGTGGAGCAATAGCAACCGAAAATAGTTGTCTCGAAGTGACAGAAGTTGTTTCTAGCAGCGCAGAAGCCAAGGAAGTGTGATGCAGAGCTAGCCAGAGCCACGCAGAAGAAGCCGAGAATTGTGCAGAGCCTCAGAGAGGTCAGAGTTGCTGATGCAGAGGGATAGAGGGCTGACACAGGGCATCCCAGGGCTGACGTAGACCCATCTAGGGCGACGCAGAGCCAGTGTGAGGAAAAGAGGCACTAATGTAGTTCACAAAGAGGTAGTTGATGGGGTCTAGAAGGCTGCAGGAATATTGCAGAGTGGAGCTGGTGAGGTACTGTACTCAGAACAGTACCTGACAGAGCAGGGCCAGAGGAGTTGTTACCAAGGGTTTCTAGCCAAGGAACCTGGATCAGTAGTGCAGTTGAACAAGTCGATCAGAGTAGGGGGAATATCGACAAGCAACAGAAGTTCCAGGAGGGAAATCAAGACTCAGAGGGAGTCCAGAAGAGAACTTCCAGACGGGAAGTAGAGACTCAGAGGAGTTGAACAGAGAACTTCTAAGAGGGAAGTAGAGGAGCATCATGGAACTACATGGGGTAAGAGACCAGGATAGACTGGATGGAGCATCGAACTTCGCAGTCTAGAAGGCCAAAATCTTATCAGTGCTTGACAGGAATGGTGTCAAGAACTTCGCCTTAAATTTTATAGCTATCCCAGTCAACCCCAATGATAACAAAAAGTACGAAAGGGTGATGGCGAGGGCCAAGTGCATTATCCTTAACGGGGTCAAGGATCATGTGGTACCACATATAGCCAAGAAGGAAATGACAGTTGAAATAGGGGAGGCTCTCAAGAACCTGTACCAGCATACTTTTGTGTAGAGAAGAATGTTGCTCGAGAACCAGATGAGGTCATATCAGATGAAGAAGGGTCAATTGATTGACACCTTCCTCGGAGGACTGAATGAGATCCGAGACCAGTTGACTGTTATAGGAGCAACAACGGATCAAGAGCTTATGGTGAGCACAACCCTGGATGTTGTCTCATAAGATTGGGAAGTCTTTGTCCATAGTATCTTGGGTAAAGGAACTCTCCTACCGTGGGACGAGAAGTGGGCAGCTCTTCGTCAGGAAGAGATTAGACAACAGTGAAAGACAGGTAGCAGCAGCAACAAAGGGATCAAAGTTCAGCAGGAGGAGGAGGATGTGGCCCTAGCATCTGAGGGAAAGAAGGAGAAGTGGAAGAAGAAAGATCTCCCCAAGATCAAGTGCTTCCACTGTGGGGAGATCGGTCATTATGCGACCTAGTGCCCAAGGAAGAAGAGTAAGGGAGAGTCTTCCGAGACTAAGGCAATGCCAGTACGAGTAGAGAAGGAAGTTTTGACAGACGAGGACTATGCCATGAGTGCACACACTTCACTTGAGCAGAAGTGGGGAGACATCGAGCTGTAGTCAGGCAGACTATAGGCGATGAGGGGCAGGATCCTTGAGGTGCCTAGCCTCTTGGATTAGACCTTGCTATGGGAGCTTGGATGAGGAGTAGAAGGACTGGCTAAGTGGGTAGAGATAGATGCGGATGGAGCGACAGAGAGAGCTATAGTGCAGGAGTCCCGAGACAGTGTAGAGTTAATAGGCTACAGCAGTACGAGAGGCACAGGAGTGTTGCACCAGTGCAGGAAGGCACAAAGAGGTGTGCAACGCTGCGAGATGCAGGGAGTTGTTGTAGCAACACAGAGGTCAGAGAGGGAGCACTTGTCAGCGGCAGAGGGAGCTTCAGCATCAGTGGGTGTTTCTAGCCCAACAGGGAGGTCAATTGGGAGATTAATTACTTACTTCTCAATAATTGAGTTACAGTGTAGCAGTGAGCAGCACGATGCAGCATGATGAGAGGAGGGGCAGTGCGGATGCAGTGTTGGGAGAAAGGACCAGTAGCAACACAGATGCAGAGGGACCTGTTGTACGGATGCACCAGTGGCAGTGGCAGAACCATGGGCAGCAGTACTGGATGCAGCAGTGCAGAGGATGTTGGGCAGTAGGGCCTAGTATCAGGACAAGTACCAATTCTGGATGATCAGAGTAATACTCAATGAGGAGTATTGCTAGAGCACAATCCTCACTAAGAGGGAGTGTTGATTTGGGGTAGCATCGGAACTTCTCCAGCCACGAAATTTGATGGAGAGGTTGGTGTGCATGAGATCTCCAATATCCAGAAAGTGTTTTGGAAGATTCTAAACAGATCAGGAGATATTAAAATAATTAATATTTTAATGGAGTCCCTAAGTCTAAACTTAGGGAAAATAAAATATTAATGTGTATTAATATGAATCTGTGTTAGAATGGTCCAAAAGACATGGATCAAGCCAAATCTAAT